>JAUESI010000010.1:13405775-13426862 GCA_032275145.1 Synergus laeviventris | reverse complement strand
GTAGAACTCCTTAGAATCCAGCTGACTTGAGTGCATGGAGGTAACGATGTGTAACGAAATATGCATTTTTAATAATGCACCTCAAGTATACCTGAATCGATTACTTAATCTCCTTAAGAAACTATTCATGCTAACAAACTGCTTCGAGTATGAAGTTTGATGCTAATTTAATCTTCATTTTCGCATTTAATATGCAATCCACGAGGACATTCATATATACATAATTAAATCTGCTAACGTTCACGGCATTCTTCAAAATGCTTGGAAAATTTGAAGAAAAAATTAAGAATCAAGTTAAGAATACAATAAAACCTTTTCTAAAACCAAATGTTTCAATGTGACGTCAAATTTTTTACTTATGATAAGTGTGGTGGATATTTGGCATTAACGAAGATCAGTAACTTATGATTGTGTTTACTTAGAGTAACTGTCCGTAATTGATTTACATTTTCCTTTTTTTACTAGTAGGCCGTTAAGACATGGTCGTTATCCTGCTTTTTGTTGTAGCTGAAATGAGGCGTCAAATGACTCAAGGCAACGTTGTCCCGAGCAGACTTTGCCCATTTGTTGTCGAATTTCTTTCCGCCATCAAATGGAGCTTGCGGTTGAACTCGTTCAACTGTGTGCATACATCTTTGTACGTTAACTATTACCTTTCTTCCTTTCAAATCGACTGGTAAAATGGGTGAAACTTCCTAAATCGGATGAACAATCGCGTGTGTAAAAGTCGGATTCACTTGAAATAAAATAACAATAACTAATGCATAAAATCTATCAAATAGATTATTTGAATAATAAAATTCGAGTACTCTGGATGCGTCTCCCTCGAACCGACATTTTCTACTTGGGAAACAATTGTCAATGGTAGTTTCTTACCAGTGTAGAATATGTCCATTTTTTCGCTCTTAATTTGTTATTGCTTTTCTTGTTTGACTAAAAGGTGGACCATGTGTATTAGGGTGTTGCGGAAACCCATAAAGGCTTTTCGTAAATGGCACCACCTGGTGGCACCATTACCGTCGCTTTTTGGCCCGGAAGTAATGCTGAAAGCATGCTAATTTCATAAAAATATTATAATGTACTATAATGTATATATGTATATAATAAGAATCCCTGTTTTTGATCCACAAAATAATATTTACGTTCTATTGGCTGTATTGTGATA
Source organism: Synergus laeviventris (assembly GCA_032275145.1). Classification (NCBI taxonomy): domain Eukaryota; kingdom Metazoa; phylum Arthropoda; class Insecta; order Hymenoptera; family Cynipidae; genus Synergus; species Synergus laeviventris. Next base: position 13,425,697 of record JAUESI010000010.1, on the reverse strand, counting down.
GAGGTTTCTAGAGGAGTGAAATTACCATGCAACTTATAGCAGATTATTGTGGAAAATTTAATTATTTTGCATGTGAACTATTGAGTAAAATACATACTGAACTAGATGAACAAAACTAAAATGAAGACCTATAGTTATGATTATTAATAGAAACGGCAAAGGAAAGTTCGACATGTAATCCACGTTATAATTCTCTTTGCTAGTAAACGACCCATTCTATCCGATTATCAGAAATCTGAATAATGATTTGTTAGCGTGTTTCATACCTATATTGATGCACATCCATTCTATGCATTTGAAATATAGGATATTACCTCTACAAGCAAAAATAATAGCAGGAAATCTTCTGCAATCAAATCAATTGATCAAATTGGCCTCTATATAGACAAGCCATTTCTTTTGACCTGATTCTTCAAGTATATTAACCGATGAAAAAAATATCCTAATTGAAAATCAATTTGTCGTACCATAATAATCGGCCACGCCTATTTTTATATATAAAACAAAAAGTATAACATCATATTCCGACAAATAACATTGTACTTGTAATAATTGTAAAACTATCTTAATAAATAAACAAATTGTGATGTTTTTTCAATCAAATATTGACTGATAAAAAAAATATTACGATTTTGAAAGTAGAGTTCCCAGAAAATTAACGGAGCTGACATCTCTCGATGTAACGACCAAGTTCATTGTTTTATTTTCTTAAAGTCCATTCTATCAGAGGATATGTTGAAAGTGACTGTAAATTTATAAAATTAATTAAAATTCGGCAATCACTACAGAAAGCTGTGCCGTGTCTAAATTATCTAAAATTTATTTGTCTTTTTTTTTATCATTTTTTTCCGAACGTATTTGTATATAGTTAGTATATGAATATGAATTAATAGTCTCTGAGGTTTATTTTTGTTTGCAACTAAAATTCATCATTATTATTCATCAGATAACCATAACGAAGCGTGCTCGATCGTGGTCTCGAAACTAATGATTTCAATGTATGTAGCTCACTTCTCGTTGAATTACGGATGGATAGGATGGATAGGTAGACACATCCTACTTTACATATAATGTGATCTCATAACTTAAAACGTATTCGCGCGATAATGCACCTCGGTCCAGCGAACTATGGTGCGCTTATGCACAAAAGAGCAGACTGCCAAAATATTTAGATTCATCTTCAGAACGAATAAGGGTTTGATTAATGCAACACATTAATCAAGAAACCCTTGGAACGGCTCAAGAATTTAATATGGACCAGGAGTGAAGAGTTGTCTCCGTTCATTGTATGAATATTAAACGTCCTTTCATTCATAATTTTAAAAATATATCATCTACACAGCTTATGCTTATAAAATATTTAAAATGTACTACAGATCATTCAAAAGTTGTACAAAGTTATAAATACTTGAAGGCAATGTATTGATAATGAGTTTAGCTGACTATACATTTTAAATCTCTTTATCAAATTAAAGTGCAAGTTGAACATATAATTAAAGAAAGGTACTTCAAATTATCTAGAATAAAGTATAATGAACAAAAGATCCTAAAAATACCACATTAAAGTACCGACATTCTTTATAAAAAATTTCATAACATTCAAAAATCATCTTTTAAGTGTGAGAATTTGGGGGGGGGAATAATAATAATAAAATAATAATCATCGCTCGAGCGTCAAATTAGCAAAAATGCTGCATAACTCCTCAAAATGTGCCGGCACATATATAAGTAAGTTTCATGAATAAGCAATTTGCTTTGTTAAATATAATTAAAGAATTAAAGAGTGTGAAAGAAACTTCCCAGAACCCTTTTAAGAACCTTTTAAAATTTGTAAGCATATTATTTATTCTAATTAATTGCCAACTGGAATAGTCGTCCTTAACTTAACAGTTTAACTTTTTATTGTAGTCACTCCAGAGAGAAATATATTTTGAAATTCTAAACCTTGCAACGAGTAAAAGGGTACAGAGGCAACAAACGAGGTCTAGGGAAAAAATTGTAAATATTTTTGCTGGAGATTAATCCAGAGCGTAATACGACTACTAAACTGATAGCATTCGCCATGTATGAAAACTCACGTGAAAAACCCTCTTATCTGCGTCATATGGAAAATTATTCAAACATTCATGATATTATAGATGAATTCTATATTGAACTATTAATATTTTACGTCTGGGATGCTCATAATGTCCACAAAATTCCCTTGCCTAGTATAGAATTCATGCATTGACCCACACAGTAGCAGGACAAACTTCTCGAACTCAATTAAATCATTCCAGAATATGACCTTTCAACGGAACCAATTAAGTTTGAATAATGAGATAATCAAGCAGAATTATCATATTTTCATATTTTTAATTTTGTGTTGTATCAAATATATTTGAATAAACACATTTGTTTCTTTAATATAGAAACCAATCTCTAAGATTATATTATATGATAAATTCAACAATAACAATTATTCCTGCCTAAATTTCCCAGATGAACTAAATTTTACATAATATGCACGTAAATATAAATGTTCAAAGTCGCACTTATACGCATCTTGTGTTGCTAATATATAAAAAAATGAAGTAAAAATATTTGTCTCTACCTAACGAGAAAAGAGCAAAATGACAAATTTCATAAAGGACAAAACCTGAAACAAAGTACTGTGCTACATGTCTCTGTAGCCAAACCACGAAGGTTGGAAAAAGTGGTGAAAAATGTTAGCTCCCAGGAAATCGAGTATCTCCATTTTTCAGCTGGTAGTGTAAGAAGTATAGCAGGGAAGCTCTTGCTTCTGCCAAAATTCCATGGTGTTAAGAAATATCGATTCAACTTCCTTTAAAGAAGTCTCCCGGTTTTCTTTCGCATTAAAAATATATTTCTATTATAATAACAGACGGCCTACTTTTACTTAATTCGAGATAATAAATATACGTTCTTCAATTACAACTCATGTATAAATTCAAAATATTTATAAACAGTATTAGAAATTTAATGTAGTATTATTTAAAAAACACATTAAATTTATCGTAACATTTTGCAATCCTTGAAAATAAAGAAAAAAACGCATAGATACATTTTTTTGTTAAATAAGTATTTAAAAAAAATTTCAGTGTAATATTTATATATAAAAATAATAAATTCCCTTGGAACGAAAAATTCATGTTCAATTTAGTATTTCATTTATTGTAATTAAAATTACGCACATGATTTAGTTTAATAATTCATATTTTTAAACTAAATAAAATTTTTAGGAAATCGTTATTATAGGAGTAATTTTGTTCCTTGTAAAAAGTACCAAATTCCTTAAAAATTTAATCAAGGATCTTAGAATTAATTACTGATTTTGATTCACATTCCCGCCTTTAATTTGAAAGCGACGTATGCGACACCATGTGGTCATGTGGGATTCCATTTTAATCGACCTTTAAATGAACCGACGAGTCGCCGTGTGAAGTGTGAACTGCGCTTAATTGTATTCATTCGTTTTTACTTGATTGTTACCATTGTTACTTGCGTTACTTGTTAGCATTGTTAGTGAAGTGATTGGATCTTAACAAAATATTGTTTAAAACAATCTTAATCATTAATGTATAACGGATTACTTGTTCCGTAATCGACAGCCACTCATCTGCTATGTCTTCCCTTCAAAAGTCAATCCTCAAATCGAAACTACCACCCTCTGGTTTAAAATTCGGATTCACGTCAGGGTTAGTTTTTTATTACTTGCATAAATTATTATTCTGCCGATTTCGTCTTGAATTAAAAAGATAAAGCATTCATGGAAACGAGATTCTTTTCAGGAGCCTAACGTTATCTAAAAATGATATTATCTCATGATTTTATAATTAGAAGGTTGAAGAGTTCACAATGTATATTACAGACATATATATATATATGAACCGTATTTGTCTTACTGATACTGACGACAAAATTTATTGAGCAAAACCATTTAGTATACGTAAGTCCCGAGAAAGTAATTTGATTGAAAAATTAACATTTTGTGTGTATATTGCAGGGGATGTAAGTCAAAATCTCACCAACGCAAACGAGATTATGATCCCGTACCCTGGTCTGCATATTTTGATGAATCGAAAAAGATTCAAATAGGAGAGAATTCATTTCATATTTATATACAAGGAGAGGAAGGACCTCTTGTGGTTCTGTTACATGGAGGAGGATACAGTGCCTTGACATGGGCAGAATTCACAGTAAGAAATTTATTAAAATTGCGTACATGTATCTAATTCTAAACTTTGAGTATAATGAAACTTGCTTTCATTTCGTTCTTCACTTCTATGAATTGCTTGTACTGAAATACAACATTTTGTTTATTTCAGAAATCGATTATGACTATGATAGTTTGTCGGGTATTAGCAATTGATTTAAGAGGTCATGGGGACACACACACAACAAACGAAGAAAATCTAGGTGCTGATACTTTAGCACAGTAAGTGAAGTGAAAATTTTCGTCTATTGATTGTGAAAATTATTTATGTAGTCTCTGAACAAATCTAAACAAAAATTAGTATGCAAATTCTGTCTAAGAATGAATCATGTTTTTCTAGTGATGTGGCAGGTGTGATACACGAATTCGACGACAGTGCTTCTGTCGTTTTGGTAGGACATAGCATGGGGGGTGCAGTTGCAGTTCGAGCAGCACCTTTGATTACAAATTTAGCTGGAGTCACAGTCATCGATGTTGTTGAAGGCACAGCCATGGATGCTTTGGCATCGATGCAAAGTTTTCTTAGGTCACGACCAAAAGGCTTCGAGTCAATTCCCCAAGCTATAGAATGGTGGTTAGTCTAAAAAATACCAAGAAATAAAAGTTACATTACTTTATAAGAAAAATTTCTATTTGCTTTCTAAAATATCACATTCTTAAATTTATTTGATTTCAGTGTTCGGAGCGGTCAAATACGTAATGTTCAGTCAGCAAAGGTATCAGTTCCCGGACAGATAAAAAAGTTGGTAATTACTATACTTGAAATGTTATTAGCTTTTTATTGGAATTAACTTAAATGCTTTCATTTTTTAGTACTGAAAGTGGTCAGTTAGCGACTGATGATATCAATTCAGTTTTGACACCTTTGGACTACGAGAATGTTCCCAGTTTAGTTGTTCAAAGAGAAGATACTATCCAAGAAGAGGAAACTCTGACTATGCCGCCACCTGAAATTCTTTCGTCGCTATTAGAAAAGAAATATAAATGGCGAATAGATTTAGCGAAGACTGAAGAACACTGGGTTGGATGGTTTAAAGGATTATCGGCTGCTTTTTTAAATATATCTGCACCGAAAATGCTACTCTTAGCTGGAGTCGATAGACTAGATAAAGAACTGACAGTCGGACAAATGCAAGGTAAATCTTTAATACAGAAATTATACATGCATGTTTGTTTTTAAAGTTTAATAGTTTATTGCTACTTATAATTTGATTTACCTTTCATTAGGAAAGTTCCAAATGCAAGTTTTGCCGGCTTGTGGTCATGCAGTACATGAAGATGTTCCAGATAAAGTCGCTGAAGCAATTGCAACGTTTATGGTTAGACATAAATTTGCTGAACCTGCATCGGAATTTCCTCGGTTTGTATTTTTTTTTTATTTTAAAGGCCTATTTTTCCCTCGAAAATTGATTTTTTTAAATATTTTTTTCTGACCTCTAATATTTTTCAGAACATTTCCAGCATGTTAACCGAATACAAATAAAACAAGAGTAAATTGTGGATCATCAATAATTTTAAAGAAAAGCTTATTCTGATACAGTATATTGTAAAAACTAAAGGCCACTAGCTGACTTATTGATAAACAGTTGAAAATGAATTCGCTAATTTAATATGATATGCAGTGGTCATTGTCAATGGGCAAGCTTTGGGACCGTGACAGTATTTTAAATACCGTGTACATCGAAAAGTATGACGGTTTACGACATATTTAGTTCACTTCGTCAGGTAAAATATTCTTTGCAACTAATTTTTTTAATTTATTCCGAAAAATATTTAACTACGATTGATGGCGTCTTATGTGCAGATAAATCATCATTATGAAAATCTGATATATATTTTTCTTATACTGAGCACGATTCTTTTTTTCTCTCCTGACAGTTTTCAATTCCTTGTAAGCTAAGTAATTTAAATAAAAATGACAGATTTTGATTATAAAAATTGATTTTTAATATATCGAGAGTACAAAATTGCTTAATACATTTGCTTACATAATAGTATAAAGACGTACAATGGTAAAATTACTATTTTGGCATATTTACGTATGAGAGAGAGTGTGTAAAATAGATTGATACTTACAAAATTTTTTAGTAGATATATCAAATAGCCGATTTGTTAATTCCATATGCTGCTTCAATAAATCACAAAAGATGTCATCGCAAAATCGAAATTAATTTAAAATCAATTATCTACTTTTAAAATATAATAAAGCTTTTCTAAAAAAAAAAGAAATTACTTTTATTCACTATATTAAGAAATCACATTCTTGAAATCACACATATTTTCCTTTTCTAATCACACCAATTTTTGCGTGGAAAAACTTATACTTATAAATAATACGAAATCGACACTAAAGACTTTACAAAACTTAACTAATTATGCTTCACAATGCACGAACAAGATTCCGTTAGAGATGGGATATGTATACAGATATAAACATGATTACAGAAATATAGAAACTACTACTCAGATGTTATTTAATATAAAAGTTTGTGGAAATAAGATTACATTAGTATTTTTCCGAGTTTTGATAACTAAAAATGCTAAAAAAGTAAAAATATTTGTCTTGATGATATGTTCACTGATTCCGGAAATTTAAAAATGTTATACTTCGTGCTTTATAACAACACATGGGCCAGCTCGGCCTGTTTTAAGAGATGCAACCTGAAAGAAATCAAGAATATTATGCCTAGTATCACATGAATCATTAAGGAATCAATCTTAATTCTTTTTTTTTAATTTACATCATGTAAAAGAATAGTCTCTGTTGTTCTAATTAAGATTAAAAGGACTTACTTGATGCCATTCGTTGACATGAGGATCGTAAGCTTCAACAAGTGTTAAATATTGCTGTCCATCGTAGCCACCTACAGCTAAAAGTCGATCTCCGAGGACACAAACACCAACTGCATCTCTAGCAACGCTCATAGGTGCGACCATTGTCCAAGTATCAGTTTTAGGATCATACCTGAAGTAATAAATAAATATTATTATTAAAGGTCATACCAATATCGGGAACAATGTTGAAGCAATGAAACTGAACCTTTCAACGCAGTCAAATCTGCTCGTATTTGGATTAGTTACTGGTGCATCATGACCTCCAAGTGCGTAAAGATATCCATTTACTACACCCACACCAACACCTCCTCTTCTTTTCGACATTGGGGCACAAGCTGTCCATTTATTTGTGTGAGGATCGTAACACTCTACTGTGCTTAAACAGGAACTGTTGTCTCTTCCTCCTACTGCATACAATCTGAAATTAAAGTAGATGAAAGGTATTTTATAAATTTAGAATAATGCAAATTGTGAAGATTTTCAATATCCGAAGAAGAAAGATTAATATCAATTCATTTATTACTTTTCGTTCAGTACTGCCACGCCAACTGTTGATCGTGAAGATGACATTTGAGAAACGTAACTCCACTGCCGAGTTGTTGGATCCCATCTTTCTACAGTGGGAAGGAAACTCCATCCATCATGTCCACCAACTGCGTAAAGAGGTCCACCCAAGACAGCAACTCCTATTATAAAAAATATACATAAATGATGAGTAATGAGTAAAAAAATATTAAATAATTAGAGATTTAGTCGCCCAAAAATCCGTACCAAGTCCATGTCTGTGAATAGTCATCGGGGGTAAAACACTCCACTTCTGAGTAGCAAAGTCAAAGCATTCTACATAGTTTAAAGTTTTCAGTCCATCTCTCCCACCAGCAACAATTAATTTTTTATCAATAATCGCAGCTCCGAACTGTAGACGCCTTCCTTCCATACTTGCTAAACATCTCCAGGAGTTATCGCGTAAGGAAAATGCGTCTATAGTTGTAGCACCTAAGAATTAAATTCAGAATCTATAATAGTTATGAATCTAGATATATATCCTTGCTTAGATTTAGTTATATTAGAAGTTAAATTCGAGCTTAAATTTTTTTACAAAACCTTTATTAGCATCCATGCCTCCGACAGCCAACAACAGTCCTACAGTTGCTTTTCTAGGTCTAGTTCTCCCTGACTGAAGCAAAGGTCTTCTTTCTGGCAAAAGGTGGTACTTTAAAGCTTCCATTACCAGATCCTGAGAAGATCTCTGATCTCTGAATACTTCGTTACTCTCTATATAATCAGCTATAAACTGTGAAATACAAACGATTTCATTACAATTTATTATTCTAGGTAGATCGATATTTACTAGTTAGGTATATCTGAATCTAAAGTAAACTCACTGCTGGAGATAGAAGTGGTAATTTAACTAAAGCTAATAATGTACTCGCATCTTTTCGCCTATTATCAGGATCATGATCTAACCACGTCATCAGTGCCTATAAAAAATTTAATCACAGATATTCAAAAACACCTTTACCTTTAAGATTAAAAATATTAAATTTAACATATGAAGTCAGACTGATTAATACTTTACATGAAAAATTGTTTCTTCTGATGGAACATTAAGATCATCTGACTCAAATAATTTGGCCACTTCGATGGCTGGTAGCATAAGGAATTCCTGATTCTTCATTACTTCCATAAAATGTTCCGTCGTGTAGGCATGAGCGACATTTAATAGATTTATACATCCCTGAGTCTCTGCAAATACTCTGATGCCTAAACAATTACTAGGATGCAGTTGTTTGATGAGGAATTGACAACAGGCTTCGACTACTGGATTAAGTTGCAATAAACAGGCAGTTGCTAAAAGAGTTTCAACACTGTCTTCTCTCAGTTCGATACAACCTAAAAAGATTAAGTCAAAATATCTTATCAATAACTTAATATTTAAAAAAAATAATCTGATTAAAAAACATAATTTTTTATATTATGAAAGACATTAGTGTTAATTTAATTAAATTACCAGTGTAACAATATCGGACCAATGCCCACAAGTCATCTCCGTCTACCCCTTTTAATTCTATTTCACTACGAGCTGATTCTCTCATTGCACTGGTAAACATTGCTGCAAAATATTCAGATCCAGCACTGAGAACTAGACGATGTGCTGGAAAACGCTTTCCACCTAAAGAGAATATTTTATTAATTTAAGAAGTACATTAACCGAAAAGTAGAAAATAAAGGTTTCAACAAATTATTTATACTGTTTCCAAAATGAAACTTTTGCTCAGTGTAATAAATACAAAGTAATTAAATATCATTAGATTGAAAGGTGAAATATTTCCATAATAATAGTAACGAAATCAAATTTTCTTTAGTAGATTTTTGCAAACTTTAACTGAAAAATCCTTAGATCGACAACTTTTTTTGATACATTAATGTGAGAAATGAATAACAAAGAATTCTTACCAGCAATGAGAGTAACATCAGTGAGTTGTTGTTTTTGCAGGTACTCCTCCATAATTTTAAGACTATTTTCTGCATGCTTTGAAACTCGAATATTTTCATCTTGAGTAACTGAGACTGTCGAGGCAATGCTCGAAATACTGTATTCACTTGCAGAAGCATCTTTTTGGGAAAATCTTGTTTCCTGTTCTCCTTTGTTCGAGTTCATTATTGTCAGGGAAGAAGGCTTCCCTGACATTGTGAATAAAAAAATCTGAATATTACACTTTACAAGCACAAGAATCACTTAACAGTTAACACTGCTATATTCGTTTGTCTATCGTCAACTTTAGTACTAATTTGCAAGGTTGACTTGTCGAGACAAAAATTAAACTCAGAACAACGATAACTCTTTGTTCCTTTTCTCTATATTGGCCGCAATGCCTTTCATTTTGACAGTTAAGATGTAAACAATACAGGCAAGCCAGACGCCAGACAAGTGTCAATGTCCCACAATGTCCGACGTGTAACGACGTGACAATCTCTGATGAACATTTGTACTTTCCAAGATTTTCTACCAATCCCCGATTATAATTTTTTCTTAAATCGTGAGACGATTGATGAAAATTGGATACATTTTTTATATGAATCTCTCAAATCCCCCCCCAATCAAAAAAGCCACCAACCCCTACAACGGAAAATTTTATAGGTTAGGTTCTGATGGTCATGGCAGAGTCATGGTCATGGTAGACGCTGGTAAACGTAGTAAACGTATGCTAACGTATGACAGAAGCGTCTGTCTGTCGCTAACCAACCAATCATCTGTTAGCGTTGGCAATAAATGTCCAAGTTCTCTTGCTGTTATTGGTTGATTCACAATTCATCAAAATGGCCGTCATAGCCGTCCAATGAAACATATTAATATGCCCCTACCCCTTGCAACAGATGTTGAACTGTTTAACAGTGGCAGTGTGAAGTCAGTGTGAAGTCAGTGTGAAGTGTCTGCGTGTTGACGACGGTCTGGTGACGGCTGACTGGAATATAATTTACTTTACTTCGATATTATTATTAAAGACCGGTTGACCGTTAATTGACTACTTTCAGTAAATAATTCCTCTAGAGTTTTACAAGGGCGTGTGAAGTTTTTCTCAAGATTATTCGTTTCTCGACCGCTGTGTTGTGTTTACCCGCCCACAAGAAGACATCGTTGCTCTTGGTCCAGACGTCGCCCCGACCACGACTCAATAAGGAAGTGGGTGTTGAAGTTTTCATTCACCACGTGCAAGTTTTTGTCAACTTCGTGCTCCGACTTCCAGTTTACGAGTTCGATTGATTTTTACGTTTTATTGATGACACACCTCGTTCCTCACTCCCTCTTTTAAGCACTATCACCGGTAATAAATATTGATGGAAATGTGTTTTTCCTACAAGAAGCTGCGTTTAACGAGTGCATTTCGGATGTATAATTGAATTGCCGATTACGAGCTTATGACAATAAACTGCATTGAATTCGGACCTCTGAGAGTTTTGGTACTCTCTCTTACTTTGGAGCATTTTTGACGCGATTTCTTTGAATTTGAGATAAAACTATTAGTAAATATGGATAATTGCGGAGCCGATGGAAGTGGAGATGGAAATAATAGTAATCGAGGTGCAGGTCGTGGACGTGGACGTGGTTCATGGAACTCCGGAAGGCAGGAACCTAATTCTTTGAGGAGACCACTTAGTGCTGCCCCAGCTCGAGCAACAGGTTTGGTTTTCTAACAATTTAGTTCATCTTTATGTATTGTTTTTGTCTAGTAATACAATTGTAGGTTTTGGATAAAAATCTTATCATTTTGAAATTTTTGTTTCTATTTTCATTCTCTGCTATTCGTATTGTTATTATTTGCTGTTATTGCAAAAACGCAAACCAATTTTTAGGGTACGTGTGTGCAAATCTAGAAATGGTTTTAAAAACTATATAATTCAATGATAGAGATTTCTTACGTGTTTATTCTATTATGTATTTTTTTGTCAGACGTCTAAAATCTGATATTTCATCCTTTATAATTCAAGTTTGAGATAACAAAACTCAGTAAATTTTACAATATGGAAAGATTAAGGTGAGTAACCTAACCTTAATATTGTAGTTACAGTAAGTTTCTATGGTTTCTCTTGTAATTGGTTTTTTTATTTGTGACTTGGCAAGAGAAATTTTATGTTTTTGAATGCCACAAGGCTCAAAACTCGGAAGTGATTGAAGTACCATGACGTTATAAATTTGTGTTTTCACATGGTTTAAGTATGAAGCGTTTTAGAATTGAAACATTTTCAAATTTCAGTCAAATTTAAATTTGCTTGTCTTAAGTTTTTATTCTTTCAAAATATTTAATATTATTCCATATTTTTGATCACACCGAAATTTTTTTACACTAGTTTTGCTAAATTTATAATTGCAGAGAATAAAGTCGATGCAGAAGTGGTAAAAAATTCGAAGCTCTCCGCCGATGCTGCAGAATTTGTTCCTCAGAGCTTCAGTCCTGCACCTGCATCAGTAAGTGTGTCTTAAAAATAAAAATTTAAAGAAGTAAAGGGTTCTGTTTTTCCAAAATCAAACGATTTTTTATGTAATATGGTTCAATGTCTTTTTTCGATTCCACGACTTGTTTCTTCTTTCAGAAATGAAATCATTTTTTAGAAAGTAAATGAAAGTTTTGGCCTATTTTGTTTTTGGTTTTATTCGCAGACGAAAGTTTCTTCTTATTTCGTTTACGTTCACAAAAGAAAGTATTTATTTCGTTTTACATTTCAGAAGCAAAAAGAAAATTAATATTTTTTAAGTATTTTGTTTTCTTTAAAGTATAATCAACAAGGATGGACTCGTCAGTCTTCACTTCAAGATCGTCTACAAATGGCCAGACAGGGTCATACTCCAGGAGGAGGTCAACGACTTCCAGGATCTCACGGAATGCATCAACAGCACATGCAGTACGTAATTCAGCAACCACATGGACAACAAATGTACCAACAATATGGTGAAATGACACAACAACAAGGATATAACCAGTACCAGGGTGGTGTAGACTTTGGCTATTATGATGGAGGATCTGGAGATTATGCGGATAAACATCAGGTCTTTATTTGCATAATATCCACTTTTATTTTTGTTTCTACTTTACTTTCATAAATATCTATTTTATACAATATACTCATATTCTTTTAGTCATCCAGAAGAGAGGTAAACAATCATTCTTCTGATTACGATGGAACATTGCGACATCTTGATCATGTGATTAAAACGCTCACTATGAATCCAGGACGATTCGATTCATTAGTGAACCGCATTGTCAATAGCGTAAAACCCTACCTCGATCAACCTAGTCAATCTCAAGAAATCGCTAGTATGATCATTCAACAGGTACATATTTTTTTATCCTCGCCTTCAATTATATTCTCCTAAGCAAGGATATAATATTTTAATTATTGATACCAATTTCAGTCAATCAACGAAACGAATTTCCGATACAGTGGTGCAAGGCTTTGCACGAGTCTTGTTGGTGCCACATCAGCTTCCGTTTTTAAAGACAACTTACTAACTCGGTAAATAATTAAATCAGATAATATAATTATTTGTTGACTTAAGGCATACAAAAATTCAATGAAATTAAAAAGTTTATATTTAAATATATATAATTATAAAATATATTTCTAGTTGTCAAGAACACACCCAGTCGCTCTCATCTACTTGGCAAGAAACAAACAAGCATTCTGATGACGAGGAGAAAAGATGTCATGGATTATTATTATTCCTTGCTGAACTCGTGATGCAAATGGAATCATCGATAGCAGTTGCATTAGGAAAATTATTGGTTCAGCTAATATCTGCCGTACTGCAGAGTCCAGCTCAAAATACTGCTAAAAATATTTGCCAAGCTCTCAAAGTAAGAAAGAAATTAGAGTTTGAAAAATGTGACAGTTTTATTAATTTTAAATTCATTTTTTCATTTTTTTATTTCAGTTGGCAGGTCAAACTTTAGAGAGTGATAGCAGCAGTAAGCATGATATGGAGCAAGTGATGCAGAAATTGACTAAGCTTGTTACAGAAGGCCAAGTGGATTCTCACGTAGGTCGAATGGTTCAAGGAGTCAACAACCTTCGGAGTGAGAATTGGGGAAATTCGGTAAAAATCGAATCAGACACAAATTCTACCTCTGCACTTCAACAGTCCGATGAACCAGTTTTTTACGGCCCTGACGGAAATGTTCTCTCTGCCGAGGAAAGCAAATTTTTGCAGGATTTAGCAGAGGCAAATCCAGATGTTGAAGAGTGAGAAATTTAATAGTTTTTTATATTAAGTTTTTTGGAATATTCGTTGAACTTATTTTTTAATTACAGATATGTGGAACTCGAGAATGAAGCCGACAAGTGGGAGGATGAAGAAGAAGAAATTATGGTGGCAGCAGCTTTCGAAGAGTTTTTAAATTTAAGCAACAACACTAAACGATAGTTGACTCGTCCACGCAATGCATAGTAGGAACCTTGAGTCAGATATTTATTTTATACAAACCTAAAAGGAAATTACTAATTTCTACATGGAAGATTACACAATATACGTACCCAGCATTTTTAGGATTTTATTTCAGTTTTGCTGAAGCATAACACAAATGTATCATTGTAAGGCAAGTTAGGCGATTAAAGATGTCTATACATATATTATAAACATAATTCTATGGGAGACAATGGGTGGTTAACAATATAGGGCACTTCTTTCCATCATTTATACCACGTGAAAAGTAATTGCGCAATAATCGTGTTATTATATGCACCTCTTTACTTTGTATCCGTCAGATTTTTCAAATAAACCCCCTTTTTTGTATCCCAAAAAATCTAGTGAAAATTTGTCTAATTAGATTTATTAACTTAATTAATGAAGTCTCAAACTTCAAGCATAGTTTTGATCATATTTCCACTATTTTTTCTGGTCTTCTCAAGTTCATTATTTTCAAAACTTATCATTATTGACAAATAATAATGGTAAATTTATTGTCAATAATGATAAAAATTTCATCATTCTCTTTTCTTTATCTTTTTTTCTTGAATCTTTCGAATACGAATGTGTTTGCAAATAATACATAACGCTAATATTTATCAAAATGATTTATTTCCCAAGCATGCCATGAATTCACTTTTTTTAAGTGTAATCTTTGTAACTCTTGCAGTTCGTATTGAGTAGTGATTCTATAGTACAATATTTCTAAAGTCGTTCTAAACTTCTACTATCCGATAAAATATTTTAATCAATTAATTTATGTCCATGTTTATTTTTTTTTTTTAGATACGAAATGCGTTTTATAAAAATAAGTGTTGTACTGGTGATCACTTTAGTAATCATTACTGAAAGTTCTGGAAAAAGTCTGTTTTTCAGTGAGTAATAATGAAGCAATATCATAGCATAAAGATGTTATATTATACAATATTTAAAAGTTAAGTAGTGCATTTAGAGATTGAATTATTAATTTTTAATTATACATTAGTATTGCATGCAGATTTTTCTTGTTTCTTTTTGTTTCGGTTTCAAAAATATCAAATGATTATTGTTATTCTGTTTGTTCAATTTCTTCATAAACGAGTTCCTCATTTACATACTTTTCATCATCAGCAATTTCATTATTTTAAAATAAGAGAAATGTTTGTTCTAGTTTTAAATTCTCATCAGAGAAGATCCAATGAGAACGACCTCGCGTAGCAGGCAAATTTTTCCAAAAACAAATATCTTATTTAGGAACTTTTTACAATGTGCAATTTCGTTTTTCTAAATGAAGGTAAATACGGTTGAACAAATGAGTGTAGAACAGTCAACATAATCGTTTTGTAATATTATTTGGTGTTTTTTTCAATTTAATGAGTCTAGTAATTTCTTATACCTGATTAATTAATCGCATAATTATTAATTTAATTATTAAATTGATAATTTTTTCAGAACATATGTGTTTAAAACACATAGATTGCTCAGATAGTAAGTCGGCTTGCTTCGATTCAGTTTGTATGGATCTTTGTGAAGGTGCTTGCGGAATTAATGCAATTTGTAGATTGATAGAAAGAGTTACTCCTGTGTGTTACTGTCCTGGTGGAATGATTGGAGATCTGTTTATCAAATGCATGTCAGGTAAGGAATTTGCTCTATTTATTCATTAAACAATATTGTTTAAGAATCTAAATTATCAATCTAAATTTCTATTTAGCTGAAAGTAAAAGCGTACTAAAAAATGATAGGAGCAAAAATGGATTAAGAAGATACTGGCAAAAATGTATTTAAAAATAAATAAGAAAAACAAAAGGATTTTCTAATTTATTTTTTAATCCGCTTTTACTCTCAGTCCCTCAAGTCATTATTCCTTTGATTTTAGAGTCTTTAGAAATTACAAGTCTGTAGATTTTAGACTTTGGAAAGAAAAGAATTTCTAATCGAATTAAGATGAGTGAGTGTAAATCGCTATTCGGCTCGAAGGACCACAAATGTATGATCTCGAGGTAAGAAATAAGTAGATTATATACGAGAGGGAAAATCTGAAGGGACTCAAGGTACGAGAAGTAGGAAAATTTATGACTATTTTAATGACCCTATTAGTGAGGGTCTTTAGTTTATGCCTAGATTGAATTGAGGCATACTTGTGAAAGACCTAAAAGGTGATGACTACAGATTGCACCTTATGTTAATCTCCTAGTTGAACCATAAAAGACTTAGGACAGAAATTCTGCAGAGTATTTTATATTAAAGCCTTGAGATTATGTGGTGAATTTACAACATGGTTGCTTTAATGGGAGAGTCCCAGCCAAACTGGCAGCTAAATGGAATAGGACCAAACAAAAGCCAGCCCACTTGAACGGTATTTTATATTGAATAGGACCAATCAGTGAGAATTAAAAATAATCTAAATAATCATTTTAGATGAACCTGAGGAAAGAAATAAAAATAATCTCATCATGAAGCAAAAAGCATTGAATGATTCCATAGAAAAACTAAAAAAATCAATAAACGAATTTACAGATATGTTGAAAAAATCATTGAATGAAATTGAACATACAAATGATGTTAATAACTAGGCCTGATTACAGGGAAGAATCTAATATGTTTTATTTTCAGAATTTTCTATTTTCTTTGTAGATTTTATCTATATACTATAAATACATTAATAATAATGTATCGTGTTTGGGGACAGTTTTAGTTGAATAAAATGCATCTAATATAGAATATTTTTATTATAATTAAATTCCCTTAACATATTTTCTAAAAACACTTGTCTGCAACTAGAAAAAAAAAATAAACGTATCTGAAGTTTAATTACTGAACCGGAATAGATTGGAAAATGTTTGGAATAGAGATAAACTGGATAAACTCGCGAGAAACTTGAATTAGGATTTTAGATATTTTGGTCATGTAAGAAATAGTTTTTGGGTGGGTTGTTTCGATTGGATGGAATTTTATTTCAATTAAGCCTGCGTGGTAGACTTAAGGTCCTAGACCGCCGCAGGTTGCTAAAATCAGCCCTCGGGTTTTCATTAATGTAATTAAGATAAAAAAGGGTCTTCCAGTCTTTACACACCAACCAAAAGTCAAGCGAAACTCCAAATACAAATTCGGTTAAACCCTTATAAGCCTTAGGCTCTGCGATCTCTCCGCATCTTGATTTAAAAAACCTTTGCTCTTTTACAATTTAGACTAAATCGCTTCTCTTAGATAAAACTTTGTCCTGTTAGCTTTTTTCTTCCAAACAGATGATTGAGCCAAATATTTTCCTGAGTGTATAATATTGCTAGTAAAGTAATTATAAGAATTTATCTTTCCTACCCTTGTAACAGGTTGACTATATCTTAGGGTTCTTTTATTTATTTGATAATTTAATAATTATCTTTTGCAGCTTTTTCAACTTTTTAAAATTAATTCCTTAATAGAGGTGCAGTTTAAGCTCTTGGCTCTGAAGTGTACTGTCGGGATCGTAAAAAGCGTCTATGTTGGCGTCACTTCGTCATTGTTGGTTCATTGGTGCAGATCTTAGAATAACCGTATAATTCCTGCAACCCTTTCTTTGTTAATAAACCTCTAACGTCGATGCAAGTATCGGTAGTTACGTGATTCGAGCCCAGTAACGAGCGCATATAACCATAATAATGACAATTGTACTTGAACGCTCAATAAGGTGTAACGTAAAAATTAAGTTCAATGACACGAGTAATGATACTTTGGTTTAAGTAGGTTGCTTTCTCGTTTGTACTGACTGTCAGAAACATAAAGAGAAAACGATAATAATATCTTACCAAGATGGTATTTCCCCAGAAATATTCTTCACTTTATATAAGATAGTGATATACATTGTTTTATAATTCTTTTCCTCTGGCATTGAAAAATCTATTTCGGAATTTCGCCTGAAAGTCAGAGTAATGTTACCATACATATTTCGAATGTTCTTGTTATATTTATTTTAGATATTTTGCAATGTTATTTATTTTTCATTAACATTGATTTTCTTCTGAATAAAATATTCCACCTTCGAATCTATGCCATGCTTCCACACAAAAATTCTGAGCATAAGATTAATATGTAGAAGCAGATCATAGTTCAGAACGTAGAATTTTATGTGTTGTAAGTCATATCTTAGAATTTTGAATTTGCATGTAGGGGAAAGTCATAGTTTTTAATTGAACTTTCATGAATAAGCAAGTCTTAGGTTTTTAAGAAATTTATTGTAGGAGCGAATTAGATTGAAACATGGGATTCTATGTAAGGCCAAGTCAATGCGAAGAGGTTCCTTTAACTGTATACCGTGTTTCAGTAGGGGTTTTATAACGCCAGACATTTGTCTTTTATATATAAATACATATGTTTGATTATCGGATTGATTTAAGTTTGCATATCACTGTTTGCTGGTTCAGTTCTGGATTTATCTGGAAGGTACATACATATTCAGCTTAAATATATATGGTAAGCTCCTTCCGGTGAGAGGATGGTAACCCTCCAACATTCTTCGAAGCTTACGAGATTGCAAGAAGTACGAAGGCGGCGGTCTTGGGGAGGGGGTGGAAGATCGCGTAGGTGTCTGGCGCCAAACAGGGTGGTCTATGCAATCGGGGTCATCTGTAGCTCTTAGTAGTCGTAGGGTATATAGTATATCATCAGCTTCTCCGATCTGACATCCTCACTTTTTCACTTCAATTTACTTCTAAATGATACTTTGCTGCTCACTTGAATTGACAGCTGAGCTTCTCTTTCTTAATAGATTTGTAATCACCAAGATTTGTCTATATTATAGTTTCATATAATAGTTTAATCACAAAGATGATTTAATTTTTTATCATTACTATTAAGTTAATATTTCTACACTGGATTTTTATTTTTGTTTTCCTTGAATTATTATTAATATTTGGTTATCTCTGCTTTATGGAAATACGTTTAAAACGAGGGTGAATGAAAATTAAAAAAGTTAAAAGCAATTGATGAAAATGGATTTAATTCTGGTCCGGACATAGATCGGTTCATTATTCGAGGATATTCTCGTTCATTTATTCCAGGAGATTAGTTTTTATTTGGCGCACTCGAAGGTAGTTTCGATTGTGTTGATCGGCTTAAATGTCTTTTTGTATAATAGTGTATACATATCCAATTTACTTGTAGCCATGCGGGTTGCAAGATATCCACAGTGATACTGAGTTTCTGTTAAAGTTCGTAACGATAGTATTCGAGTTTAGAGGAGCGGAAGAAGAAAAGAAGAAGCTCATGGAAAGATGTATAGTGCCTTGGATAGAAAGGGGAGAGCAATAAATAAAGTGTACGACGATCGTAACCATCGAGCTGCATTACCTTGGCCACCCCTCGACTGTGTATACAGGTCGCAGCACTAATTTCTTTTAAAAATTCGCATTTTCGAAATTATACTAGGAGCCATCTCTGAAATTTTTATTTCATTTACAATTTTTTTGAAACAATTCGAAATACTTTAGATTATTCTACATTAAAAAACCTTACTAATAATATAATTATAATAATATTATATAACCTTACTAATATAATTTCTGAAATTATATATTCACGGGAACAGGGAAGTACATCATCTAAAAGATTCAAATCCTTGCTGGTTTCGTAGTCCACCCTTAAATAAAAGATTAACACCCGATCTCATAAAACATTAATATATGAAAGTGCACCCTAAAAGGTTTGGCATTACTGTTCTTGTAACCCACTCTTGTGTAAAAAAATCTACCCTTTAAATATGAAACGTTTAGATTCGAAATCCTACAGCATTGGAATTTATAATGTCCTGTCTGGAATATGTAACAGAAAAATACTTTAGCATTTAAAAAAATTTTAAGTTCACTAAAAAAAACCATTCTCCCCCTCATGTTTATGTATAAAGCCATTTCAGAACGTTAAGCTTTAACGCAGTAATAAAATCGGAAAAAA
>JAUESI010000010.1:13349258-13405675 GCA_032275145.1 Synergus laeviventris | reverse complement strand
AGCAGAAGAAAAATGAATTCGCTCGGTTTAATGTTACTTGATGTTCAATATGATCATATTTATTGTTGGTGATTCTTAAATCTAATAAATAACATAATTACACAATAGAGCTGCAACTAATTATTGTTTTCATTTGTAGTCTTCTGTTTGCCTCTCATCAACATTAAAACTTCCTCCAGATTTTTGCCCTTTGTTTCAGGCATGGTGAACCAGACAATAAGTGGTCCAATAATACAAGCGATAGTGTAAAGCCAAAACGCTAAGTACAAGAGTCCGGCATTAGTTAGATTTTTCAGCAACAGTTTTGCTAAAAATATTGTAGCATTTACAACAATAAAGGCACACATTAAAGCGACTCCTTTTATGTTCACTGAGAGCAGTTCTCCCCCATAAACAAATTGCATCACTCCGATTCCAAAGTCACACACAAACATGAATAATATCAACCCAATTAATGGTAGCCAACTTATCGATGAAACGTCAGCCTTTTGAAAGTTCTTCATGAAAAAAAAGATACCTACGACGATTAATGTAAATGCAGATGAAATTCCAGAGATTAAATAAACTGGTCTTCTTCCCCAAAGATCTAGTAACTGAGTAGCAGGTAATCCAGCAAATATTTGTAGTCCCATCAATATCATAGTTTCATATTCTGGTTTGATAGAAGAACCACTGTAGCTTAAAATTTCTTGAGCCATTGATCGAATAGCTACATATCCTGAAAATCCGTATGTAATGCTTGTAATGATCAGTATAATAAATGCTTTTCGAGTTCCCCTATCAAAAAACAACTCATTAAGGAAGTTGTTATTAGACTTTCGTTTTTCTTCAATGACACTCTTCATTCTCTCAATGTCCTTAATCACTGCCTCAGAATTGTTTACTGTTGAAAATTTCATTAGGGTAATACGAGCTTCATCTTCACGACCTTTCATTAAATGAAAGTATGGACTTTCTGCCATAAAAGGAAACAAAATTAATGCAAGAACTGGGAATGCAATCATTACGAGATTCATATTCTTGTGTGTCAGAAAAGCTCCAGATGTAGCCAAAAGGAAACATCCAATATTTATACAAATTTTTATAAGGGAAAGTAATATTCCTCTGATATTTTTTCCAGCAACTTCACCTATATATATTTGAAAAACTGGGATCGTTGCACCATAGCTTATTCCAACTATAATCCTCGCTATAAAAAGGAAGATAAAGTTGTAGGCCAAATTGATTAAAATCCAAGATATCAGTTGTATCACACCGAAAATCAGAATGGTTTTCTTCCGCCCAATTCGATCTATAAAAATGGGGTATAGGCAGTGTCCAATAATTGCTGAGAGGTTCTCGATCGAGAGCAACCAGGATTGTTCATTCGTTGAGAGAGAAATGTGTGATTCGTTGCTTTTATAATACTCTAATGAGGGTGATGTCCAAGTCATGTGAGCTCCAGTGTCGAGCATCAAAATATATCCTGAAAATCGTAGTTTCACACTTATCTGATCATATCAAAATGGAATAAAATAATTATATGTACCACTGAGAATGCTGATGAACTGTGCGAAATAGGCTTTTCGTCTTTTGTATCTTTCTTCAATTCTGTTTCCATGATCAAAAGCATCCTCGTATGATTCACCATCAATTCTCCCACAGAAAGATAATATACTTTTTACCATATTTATTGAGCTAGTAATAATACTCTAAAATTGCAGAGGTAAATTAGTCAAAAATGAATATCCAACAATAGAGTTTTAAAGTAATAAATTTTAGTTTAGAAAAAGTGAAAACGATTTGAAAAAAAAAATAATAATATTATAGATTATAAATTTATAATTGCCTAATTTATTAATGAATTTATTTAATCCTATATAGCTTACCTGGATCTTCTGATGTGCGTCCTATTTCAGGAACTTTTAATACAATGTTGTATGAAGAGGGCCACTCGATATTTATGATATCTTATTCAATCAATCACGTTACTTATCAAGATAAGGACGAAATTTTTACATGACTTAAAATTAATATTTTACTCGTGCTGTATGAGCAAATCTTTTAACATTTATATTTTTGTTTATTTTGTGACAACATTCGTGTTTGATGCCATTCTGACATATAGAGTTCACCCTACAATACTTTTTCATGTTCACTAGCTCACATATTTATATTAAACGGCTTATCTCTACGAATTCATGATAATAATATTCATATGATAATTACGAAGGTCATGTCTTAAGATAATGAATTAGAATCGCAAAAGATCCGAGAAGAGACCTGTACACGAATGACTTAAAAGTTCGAAGAATCCTTATTCCTTGTTTCTGAATTAACTTGAATTAACGTACATTTTTATTATTTTTGGCGCTCATTAGTATTAAAACCTCTTCCAAATTTTTTTCTTTCGTTTCCGGCATGGTGAACCAAACAATGAGCGGTCCAAATATGCAAGCGATTGTAAAACTCCACAGAGCTATATAAATATATCCAGCATTACTTAAATTCTGGAGAATCATTTTTGACACGAATATTGACAAATCGAGAACACAGTATTGACACATTAAACAAAATCCTTTTACTTTCACAGGTAACAACTCTCCTCCGTATATAAATGGCATAATTGTCATTCCTAAGTTACATATAATCATGTACGTTATTAGACCAATCAAGGGTAACCAAGTCGTGGACGAAACATCAGTTCCAACAAAGTCTTTCAAGAAGAAGAACAGACCCACGACTATTAATGAGAGTGTAGAAAATATCCCAGATAATAAATAAATTGGACGTCTTCCCCAACGATCTATTAACTGACTTACAGGCAATCCTGCGAATATTTGTACGCTCATTAATAACATTGTTTCATATTCTGCTTTTATAGATGAACCACTTAAACTTAAAACTTGCTGAGCAATAGCTCTGATAGCTATAAATCCTGAAAACCCATAGGCTAGAGTTGTAATTATCACAATAATAAAAGCTTTTCGACTTCCCCTATCTGTAAGCAACTCCTGAATGATGTTATTATTGGATTTTTTTTGTTCTTCAATGGACTTCTTCATTCTTTCAATATCAACCATCACGAAGTTTACATCTTTCACTACGGAAAATTTCGTTAGTGTTTTTACGGCTTCTTTATCTCGACCTTTCATTAAATAAAAGTATGGTGTTTCGGTCATAAAAGGAAAGAATATGAGTGCAAAAATTGGTAAAAAGAGCATAGCAAGATTCATCGCCTGGTAAGGTAGAAAAGCTCCGGCTGTGGCCATAAGAAATGCCCCTGTGTTCATGCAAATTTTTAGTAAGGCCAGCAATATTCCCCTGATATTTTTCCCCGCAATTTCACCTACGTATGTATGAAAAGTGATAACTGAACCACCATAAGCCACTCCAACCATAACTCTTGCTGAACATAGAAGGGTGAAGTTGTAGGCCAAGTTGATTAATATCCAAGATGATAAATGTAGTATACCGAATATCAGAAGTGTGTACTTTCGTCCAATTCGATCTATTACAACCACAAAAAGGAAGTGTCCAATTAATGATGTCAGACTGTCTATGGAGACCAACCAGAATTGTTCACTTTCTGATACAGAAATGTATGATTTGTTGCTTGATAGATATGGTAAAGAGGGACTGGTCCAGATCATTTGTGCACCCACATCGAGCATAAAAATGTAACCTGGAGGACCAATTTTACATCTTCAATGATAATATTATTAATAAAGCGGAAATATATATAACAAGTGCAAAGAAGGATGCAAAAATAATAAGTGGTCTGATATTTAAAATACAAAAAGATTGACAATACATACCGCTTACTATGGTCATAAAATTTAGAAAATAAGTCTTCCTTCTTAGGGCAGCTTCAGCATTCTTTTTGCACTTATTCATATCTTCATATGTCAAATTATGCGTCATCGAGAATATAGAAATTTTCGTTTCCTTTTTTAATATATTTGATTTCCTTTTTCAGCAGCACCTTGAAATTACAAAGATGGTACATTATAAAAATAAAATTTAGTATTAAAGGTTTATTTTAACAATGAGACATTTGGTATTTCCGTCATGCATGAGAATCACGATTAACTT
Source organism: Synergus laeviventris (assembly GCA_032275145.1). Taxonomy (NCBI): domain Eukaryota; kingdom Metazoa; phylum Arthropoda; class Insecta; order Hymenoptera; family Cynipidae; genus Synergus; species Synergus laeviventris. The sequence continues at coordinate 13,401,601 of JAUESI010000010.1, read as the reverse complement.
AATCTAAGTATGTAGATTATGTATCTTGATGATAGCGGCTGAAGAAATATGAACATATTTGATTGTTAAAATCACGAATAATAATAATAATAATAATAGAAGGGGATATACAATTTCATGCGTAATTTTGAGGCAAGAAATATGGATAATGAGATGCTTATCGTTAAAGAAAATATTTAAAACATCACAGTATTACACAAAAGTATGGATTCAGAAGTAAATAAAACAATAATTATTCTAAGCACTCTTTACCACACTCGATTTTTTATGTTTTCTACGTAAGTTGCACTTATTTAAAACCCCTTTTTTTCTTTTTAGCGTGAATGAACCGTAAAATTAACGTTCCGAGTAATTACGATCTTATATCTATAATGTAGATGCGTGTCAATAATTGAGTAATCATCACTGCTTTGGTTATCGGAAGGTGGCGTAGTATTTTTAATAGAACAAGCATTGCTGTTGCTTCTATATGGCAGGGTCTAAAATGTTTTAAGTTTCGAACTGCACACGATTTATATATTTACCTTGTAATCTAAAATTATTCTTGTATGCTGTTTTTTGTTCAGATTTGTACAATTTTAAATTTTTTCCTTAAACTTTTCAATAAACTTTTCACTGCACACTTTGAAATTCGGACTATACGAAGTGTGCGGACTACACACACATTTTACCATTTTAGGCACTGCTATATGAAAAGATACGATTTTATCGAATTGACTATTCGATTACTGACAATGAGACAGATATCTTTTTTGTCTAACGGTAACTAACGCATTTGAATCATTTGAATTTCAATCGAGAATTATATTTTTTAAGCTATACTTTGACTGCTTCAATAATTTACAAAAATAAATAAAATTGCAGTTTATACTGTTTTATCCCATCAAGATAACTAGAAAATTAACCTTTATGTAGAGCAATAAAATAATAAAGCCAAGAACAGTCTTAATAATCCTTTATTGAACTATGGAAACATTTTGAGATATGAGCGAACGTTATCTTTTATGTAAACTTTGTTTAAAACATAAATGTTGAAAGGTGAAAATGAATTAATACAGTTTCATGTATTTTTGCAGTAAAACACTTACTTTAATTTAAAACAATTAAAAATTAGCAATAAATATACACTAACAAACATTAACTCTTTCTTCTTTCTTCTTTGGAGGACTCATTAACATTAGAATTTCCTCAAGATTTTTTCCCTTAGTTTCTGGCATTGTAAACCAAACTATAAGTGGTCCAGAAATGCAAAAAAATGAAAAAATCCAGAAAGCAATATATAGAACCCCTGCAGAATTAAAAAAAGGTACGAACGTACTTGCTATAAATCCCGCTAATGAGAAAGAAATACCTCCACTCATTGAAGCTATTCCTTTCACATGAATGGGAAAAAGCTCTCCCCCATATACAAAAGGAATCGTGTTGATTCCAAGATTACACGAAACCATGAATAATATCAACAAAATTAAGGGGGTCCAAGAAAAATAGGAGACATCATATTTAAAAAAATATTGCAAAAAGTAAAATATACCCACTGCACCCAAATTAAGAGTGGACAGAATTCCAGAAAGCAAATAAATTGGTTTTCTACCCCAATTTTCAATTAATAGAGATGGTGGTACGCCAGCAAATATTTGTATTCCCATCAATATCACTGTCCCATGTTCTGGTGCTAGAGAAGAATTACTATAACTTAATATTTCTTCAGCGTAAGCTTGGATGGCAACATACCCCGACAAACTGCAGATTGCACATGATGTGATGTAAATAATAAAGGATTTTCTATATAATCCATTAATAAACAATTCTCGAGTAATATTAATATTGGATTTATTCGTTTCAGCAATAGTCATCTTCATTCTTTCAATATCCTCCATTACTAATTTGCGATCTTTTACTGCTGACAATTTCATTAGCACCTTTATAGCCTTTTCATCACGTCCTTTCATTAAATGATAATATGGAGATTCTGACATAAAAATAGACAAGATGAGTGAAGCAATCGGTAATAAAGTCATCACCAAGTTCATGGTATTGTATGTTAAGAAAGCTCCACAGGTGACCATGAGGAAACTGCCAATATTCATGCAAATCATGATCAATGATATATATATTCCTCTAATATTTTTCTCCGAAATTTCGCCAATGTATGTAGGAATAATGGAGCAAACAGCACCATAACATAATCCAAATACAACTATTGATACACATAGATGAGTGTAATTATTGGCGAAATCAATAATAATCCAAGATGTTAATTCTAAGACACCAAGAATTATAATTGTGTATTTTCTTCCTAATTGATTCATTATCATTGAGTAGAATATTGTACCCACTACAGATGATAGGTTGTAAATTGGTAGCAACGAGTAGGCTTCATTAGTTGATATAGGGATATGTGAATTGTTGCCAGTTAAGAATGGCAATGCAGGTGATGTCCATATTATGTGTGCACCTATATCTATCATCAAAATATATGCTGCAAAAAATTATTGATTTAGTTTTGTTATTTTAATAAACATATCTTTATATATTAAATTGAGATATTTATGTTCGTTTATATTCTAAAAAAACTCACCACTTAGAATGGTGGTAAACTGTGCAAAATATACTTTTCTTCTTTGACTATCTTCTTCATTCTTAAAGTTCTCATCCTTTTGTGATCCATTATTTTCCCAACATATAAACTTTCTTAGTTCCATTGTCTTACAAGAAGATTGATAATATTATTTGTAAATTTTATTGTCTTCAGCTATTAGTGAATTAAAATGCATATGAGTCACTCCAGTTTGGTCGACACTCGAGATTGGACTAATGTATTACTTTGCTTTCAAACGGCAGTATCTTATAAACGTTCTCAATTCAGTGACAATTTTTTTTATTGACCTTTCATTTACGATGTCTAATCTTTATTCCACTAAAAAACTCAATGAGGATAAAATTATCAACAGACTTCTATATTTTATATGATTTTATATTTTTGAAAAGAGATCATGAAAATACAAATTAACTTAGGGTATGGATAAGTCGCACATCATCTGTCAATTAAAATTAATTGTTCGTAGCAGATAAAAAGTAATGTTATCATAATTAGCCAGATAACACGTCGAGTCGAAATTCTCATAGAATTTGAGGTGGCCGCATTTTCTACTATTATAGTTGTTTAAAATTATTTCACAAGAATTAATGGTTTATTTCTTCTCCTTGCCCACTCATTAAATCTAAAACTTCTTCTAGATTCTTACCCTTAGTTTCAGGAGTTATGCTAACAATAATAATTGGCCCAATAATACACATTACAGAAAATATCCAGAAGCTTACATAAATACCAGTCGTCAAATTTAGCCAAGGTACTAACATTTTTAAAGAAAATGAGAACGCAGATGAAATAATCATTGCAAAACTGATAGCTGGTCCTTTTACTTTAAGTGATAAAAGCTCTCCCGAGTATATAAAAGGTATGGTAGCGAGACCAATGTTACACGTAAATTGGTATAAAACCAAACTAACTAACGGCAGCCAAGTGAAATTTGAAACATTGATTTCCATGAATATTTTAAGAAAGAAAAACAAACCTATTGTTCCCAACGCAAATGCACTCGTCAATCCAGAAAATAAATACATTGGTCTTCTCCCCCATTTATCAATAAATTGAGATGCTGGCAATCCTGTAAAAACTTGCACCCCTGTTATAATCATTGCTGCATATCCTGATGATAAAGATGAACCAATATTGCTGAAAATCTCTTGAGTGTATGATTGAATTACTACATGGCCTGAAAGTACGTATGTTATCTCTGCAAGACATATAACCATCAATGCTCTCCGGCTGCCCCTATGGTTAAAAAGTTCTCTACAGCTACTATTTTTAGATTCTTGACTTTCGACAATTGCCTCCTTTATCCTTTTAACATCTTCCATCACCATCTCTTGACTTTTCCCTCCTGATAATTTCATCAGAGTATTTGTAGCTTCCTCGTCTCGACCTTTCATCAACTGAAAATATGGTGTCTCTGCCATGAATGGAAACATACACATTGCAGTCATGGGAACACAAATCATAATTAAATTCATGGTATTATATGGTAGAAAAGCACCCAGTGCATTGACACAGAAAACACCAATGTTCATAAAGATCTTATCGATCGAGAGAAATGAACCTCTAATCTTTTTATCAGAAATTTCTCCTATGTATATAGGAAGAATTGTGAAAGTTCCTCCTGAGCTTAATCCAGCAACAAGCCTTGCTATTAACAGAAACGTGTAATTGTATGAAATATTGACAAGAATCCAAGATATTATTTGCATCACACTTAATAGTAGAAGTGTGTACTTTCTTCCTATCCTATTCATAAGAATAGGAAATAAAGCAGCTCCAATTAGGGCTGTGACATTAATACTTGATGTCAACCAGGAACCTTCAACTACTGATACAGGAAATTTTGATTTTTCACTTGTTAAATGAGGCAATGCTGGTGATGACCATGCCACAACTGCCCCAACGTCGGCCATTAAGATGTACCCTGCAAAATCTTTTCATTCTACACTCTCCATAACCTGCATCTCTATTAACGATCGTACCTTATTTTTTGATAAATGTAGGTAGTAGGTACTTACCGGGTAGAATTGATAACAATTGTATTAAATATCCTTTTGTTTGATATGTGCTGTCAATATTGTTTTCCTCATCAATGACAGTATCTGCGCTGGATGAAAAACAATCTCTTCGAAAACAGTTTAATTTTTGTAGTTTCATATCAATAATGAAAATAGTTTAATTTGAAAAAGATCTCTTACTCTGGACAGCTTGTAGCACAAATTGAAAAGGTGCAGCAATGTTATTATCTTGATTATATCTGACGTGTTTAAATTACGAGATAAGAAATTTATGCAAGAAATTGAAGATGCAGACAACCAATATTGAGTCAAGATAAATAAATGCAAAACATAAATTGAAACCAACCATATTCTAATTACTTTTTTATTCTTATATAAATTACATAAATACTATTCACAGTATTTAAATCTCCTGAAGCTCTTTCTCCTTCTTGCCGCTCATTAGGATTAAAATTTCTTCTAAATTTTTACCCTTTGTTTCAGGAGTAATATAAACAATAATAAACGGTCCAAATAGACAAAAGCCAGAAAAAATCCAGAACGTTGTATAAATACCCATTGATACATTTATCAATGGAAGCATCATTTTGCTAGTGAATAATAATAAAGCTACAAAAATTGACGCGATCATTACAGCGAGTCCTTTCACTTTAACAGAGAAAATCTCTCCTACGAATACAGTGGGTAGAGTTGAAATTCCACAGTTGCACATAAATTGATATAAAATCAAGCCAAGTAAAGGTAACCAACTTAAAGACGTAACATTGCTCCCTAGAAAGTCTTTTAAGAAGAAATATGAAGCCACGGTTCCTAATCCCGCGGCGGAAGTGATACCTGAGAATAAATAAACTGGTCTCCTCCCCCAATAATCAATCAATTGTGTAGAAGGTAGACCTGAAAATATTTGTACTCCTGTGATTATCATCGCTGCATATTCTGGTGCCAAAGACGAGCCACTTTGTTTAAAAATTACTTGAGCATAAGTTTGAATAGCTATAGATCCTGATAGTGCGTATGTCATATACGCTAGAAGAGCAATAATCAATGCCTTTCGACTTCCGCGATTTTTCAACAATTCTTTTATGTTACTATTTTTAGAATTTTGGTTTTGAATAGCCTCTTTCATTCTTCGAATGTCTACCATTACAACATCGGAACTTGGCGCTCCAGATAATTTCATTAGTGTTTTAATTGCCTTCTGATCTTGACCTTTAATCAAATAATAGTATGGTGTTTCCAGCATGAAAGGAAATAACAGTAAAGCAAGAAGTGGCACTGATGTCATAACCAGGTTCATTGTCTTGTAAGAAAAGAACGCTCCAAGAGCTGTGACAAGAAAAGCTCCTAGATTAACCGCAATTCTGTCAAAAGCGAGAAATCTTCCGCGGATTTTTTTCCCAGAGACTTCGCCTATATAAGGGGGAAGAAAGCTAAATGTTCCTCCTAAACTAAAACCAGCGGCAAGTCGCGCCACTATGAGGAAATTGTAATTGTAGGCAAAATTGATTAAAATCCACGAAAAAAGATGACATATACCAAATAGAAGTATGGTATATTTACGACCTATTCGATCTATTAGAAGAGAGTTTGTCACGTATCCAATTATTGTAGAAAGGGAAACAATAGATGCTATCCAGGCACCTTGGCTATTTGTTAACAAAAATTCGGCTTTTTCACTTGTCAAATAGGGCAAAGCTGGTGACGACCATGCAAGATGTGCACCTACATCTATTATTAAGATGTAACCTACAAATAAAATATTATACTTAGTTGAGGATTTTTCTTTTTTTTTTGGGGCTATTTTGTATGATATAAAATAATTTTTTTCTTGAAAAAGTGCATTATCTCTATACTGCCTCATTAATCTAGAAGGAACTTCAAGGTTTAACGTCTACTGTGTAAGATTAACAATACAACGCATTCACAATGCATTCACAACGCAGTTCTATAAAATTTAAAATGGAATCAGTTATTATTATTATTATTTTAATTATTTAATTCAAGGTGTTTGAGGCTCTTAGAAAAAATTGTATTATTACAACTTACCTGTTAGCATGGACATAAATTGTACACAATACCCGTTTCTACTTTTCATATTTTCAACACTATTTTTCTTCTTCATAACGTCCATATTACTGATAGATACACAACAGGTTTCCGATCACGTAAAAAAAAATTAGAATTCCATATTCGAATTTAAGTTTAATTTTATCTATCGGAACTAATATTTCAGCTTCACTTAGACTGATGTTCGCAAATGGAATGCTGGTCTTATCTCTGTACGTTTGAAAAAATTCTTGTCACTGTTGATTCAATAATCCTCTATCCTTCTTCAACATAATTGTTTTTGATAACTGTTTTATAATGTTTTATTAAGTTCATGAATATTGAAAAATTTAAAACTCATTTTCAAGATAAATAATGGGTTCAGAGTTTACTGATTATCAATATGCATTGCGAAACTGCTAAATAAATGTAAATACGCCAATAAAGTAGTGATAGGAGACATAATTACACAATTACAGCGCCGTTTGTTTGTTTATACTTCTTTCATTTTATTAATTCTAATACTTAAAATTTCTCTCCGTTGTTGCATACATTATGTAAAAAATATGACGTTAGTTTTCAATTATACAAGTTTGATTAGTCTCTATTAACAAGAATTATTGTTTTTTCTTAAATTATTTTTACCACTCAGTAATATCAAAACTTCTTCCAAATTTTTACCTTTCGTTTCAGGTGTAATATAAATAACAACAAGTGGTCCAATAAGACAAACTCCGCTAAAAATCCAAAAAGATGTATAAATACCAAACGAATTATTTAAGAATGGTAAAATCATTTTCGACGAAAACATAAATACTGCTGTTGCATTTGATGCGATCATTACCGCTATCCCTTTTATTTTGACAGAAAGAAGCTCTCCCATAAGTACAGTGGGGATGGTGGAAATTCCAGCGTTACACATAAATTGATATAGAACCAAACCCACCAAAGGTAGCCAATTAACAGAGGAAATATCCATTTTCAGAAAGTCTTTTAAGAAAAAGAATAAACCTACTATTCCTAAAGAAATCGCAGACATGATTCCAGAAAACATGTAAACCGGTCTTCTTCCCCAATAATCAATCAATTGTGTAGAAGGCAATCCTGCAAATATTTGAACTCCTGTGATTGTCATTGCTGCATATTCTGGTGCCAGAGATGATCCACTTTGTTTAAAAATTTGTTGTGCATAAGCTTGAATGGCTATAGAGCCTGAAAAAGCAAATGCCAAGTTTGCAAGAAGTAGAATAACCAATGCTTTTCGACTTCCTTGATCAAAAATCAAGTGTTTTATACTATTATTTCCAGAATTTTCACTATCTATGGCATTTTTCATTCTTTCAATATCCACCAATACCATTTCAGGCTTATTCGTTGCTGATAATTTCATTAGTACCTTAATGGCTTCTTTATCTTGACCTTTCATTAAATAATAGTATGGGCTTTCTATCATAAGAGGATATAAACATATTGAAATAATTGGTAATGATATCATCACCAGATTCATATATTGGTAAGATAGAAAGGCTCCGAGAGTTGTGATGCAGAAAGCTCCAAGGTTTACGAATATTCTGTCGAAAGCAAGAAACGTTCCTCTGATATTTTTTCCTGAGATTTCACCTATGTATGGAGGAACAAGACTTATTGACCCTCCGTAGCTTAAACCTGCAATAAATCTTGCTATGAAGAGAAATGTATAGCTGTTGGCCAAATTGATTAAAATCCATGACAGCAGATCTGATATAGCAAAAATCAGAATGGTGTACTTGCGCCCTACTAGATTTATGATGATAGAATTGATCACGTAACCAATTATTGCGGAAAGAGACACAATGGAAGCTAACAATGCACCTTGGTTATTTGTTACAGAAAATTGTGATTTTTCACTCTTAAAATGGCTCAATGCTGGTGAACTCCAAGATAAATGTGTCCCTACATTGAATATTAAGATATATCCTGCAAATGATATTTAATTACATGTTCATGTTCCACTAGGAAAGTGTAAAAAAATTGTGAAAAATGTTTTTGCTTTAAAACTTACCAGATAGGATAGACATAAATTGTATCAAATAAGCCTTTCTACTTTGAAGAATATTGTCAGAATTTTCATTATTCCTGTTGTCAATATTTTCAGTAAATTGTCTGCGTGAAAAATATTGCGATAGAACCATTTTTTATTTCTTAAATGATTATTTTGCTTTCTTTACTTCATTGATGATAACGGACGTATTCGTTTAATGATTAACTTAAAACTGGTGCCAGTCGTAATTTTTTAAGGTAATTAAACACTAAAAGAAGACAAAGCTTTGGTTTTATGATACTGAGTACAAGGAAATTCGTGTATTCAAAAATAAAACATGAGTGTCTTCAAAGGTTGCGATATACACCTGATCAAATCTAATCTTTACTCATAATCATTTTTTTGAATGCTTACAAAATCCCGAAAAATTATTTGATAAGAATTTTTACAACAATCTTTGATTTTTACAACAATTTGTGACATTTATATGTTCCTTATCTCGATATAACATCACTCTAATTAAATGAGCATTAAATATTTATTTAACATCTTGAAAAATGTTCATCATCGTCAAAATAGAAAAGGTTGAAGTGAAAGTAGAGTGGAGGCGAGAAAGTATGGATCTTTCTTAGCAATGATTAAGTGTTATGAACTAGAAACAAGTTTGTATTTTCGAGAAATTTCCTGCAACCACTTTGGTATTTTGTGTTTAGGAGTTGTTAATTTCGCATCACAATCCTCTTTTACGTCAGATTGAGTTATTTCGATACTTCTAGGAATAATCGTGAATTATACGAGTCAGCAACCATGAAGTAAACTAGATGCTAATTGAAGAAGCTTTAAAAGTTTGAGGACAATTTTACATCGTTCTCAAAGATCACGTTACATAACTGTAGTAGAAACCGTCATGCTCTAGAAACAAAGGATAGCTATTAAGACGATCGTTAAACGAATAGAAAGCACAAAAGGAGAATTGTATTTTTCGAAATGTCTGCCTTAAAATTTATCTTTCAAGAAGACGCAAAAATTAAACGTTTTTACTATAGAGTTACATTTCTTTTAAATAATAACTTCCCATATTTTGATCTATCTTTTCCTTCTACAGAGGAAAGAAATCATATACCACAAAGGAATTTATCCTTCGCATCATTTGAATGTAAAAATCGTACAATTCTTGATTGATACCTTTGTAGATTTATAAGAAATAAGAAACTCGATAAAAAAAAGTAAGTTGTTCTTTTGAGGCGAACTAGGTAAAAGTTCTGTACTTTTTTTTTATAGGGAAAGTTCAAATTATCTTCTGAAAACTTATAGTTTAAATGTCCAAAGTAAAGAAGAAAGAACAAAGTCGTAAACTGGGCACGTTATTGTGGAAAATTAAGAGAATATTTGTCACTCACTTTTATGAATTTCTATTTTATAATATTCATAATAATTTAATAGATTTAAAAAAATTTTAAATGCATAAAAACTAAGTTGAGTTTAAGTTCAGATGGTGAATAACGAAGTTACGTAAAATGATTGGCATGGCGCCATTTCATCTGGCTTGGATTATTTCTTATCTCTGAATTTTACCTTCCGTAATTACTAATCCATAACTTTAACAATATACTAATGAATCAGCGCATTAAAATCTTTACGAAAAACTACCACCCTTCCCACAACAGGGAAAAAATGCATTCGCAACAAACTTAAAGCTGAGGATTTTCCTAGAAGATATTTTCCCCGATTTTTCCCATAAATTATAAATCAGCTTTGTCGAAAAATACAGTGAAAAGTGAAACGACCGAATTTTGATACCCTTCCGCGTTTGAATCGATGAAGCAAACTTTATTTCTTGAATACAATTTCGATGCAATGACAATAGAAGTATATTTTTAAAATAGAATTCGAAACTTTGAATATTCATTTTTGTTTATGTTTCTCTGCAATATTTTTGTTTCATTTTTCTACAATTGTGAAATTAAGCTGCGTTGAGATTCAATTTTATTGTAACACTATGTGTATTTCTGATTAAATCTGATAAATCTTCGGATTCAAATGTAAAAATATTTATGACTTTTGCATTTACTTTTTTTGGATTAAAGTGAAGATATATAGCACATGATTTATTAAATCCGATGATGTTATTTTTTCATATAGAAAATAAAAAGTACAGCGTAAGACGTTCTAGAGCTTGAGAATTATTCTTGAAAATAAAAAAAAATTATATATTAATTGTTATATATCTTATCTGTGCATATTCTATTTGTAAAGTAAAGTTTGAAATACTTAAACAGATTTTAACTTAAATGTACCCAATGTCACGATTTTGGTTACTTTAAGATTTTTATCTCTTTAAATTTACGATTTACGTTGAAATGAGAAACGGACGAAAACTTTACTTGCAACTGCAACACGTATATTTGAAGTGGTTCGTTTAGATATTGATCATCAAAATCCATAAACTTTGAATAAACGAAACAGTCAGAACTTTGAAAGTTTAACGATGCCACAAATTAAAAAAAGTTCACCTTGAAGATTATTTTGTTCTATTTAAGTTTGTAACTTTTACGTGCACTTACATCTTCTAACAAAATATTTCAAACATAATAATAAACTTAAAAATTTCACATTTTAGAGTTGAAATTTAATAGTTTATAGCTATCAATGTGAAGGGTGTTGTAAAAGATCTCTAAATGTGCACAAAGTAACGAGATATATTTTATAATTGCAAGGATGCATCCAAGTATTTAATATCTTAAAGTTTACAGGGTTGACACAATTTTCGAATAATTAGACGCCAACGCAAGTTTATCATACAAAATTACACATATTTTGAAAGTTTTTTATAGTGTAGTGTTTCTAAGAACATAATGCAATATTTCTATTCTTCTCTCAATATTGTTCTTACATTAGAAAAAATAAAAAGATAAAATATTTTATAACTAATAAATGTCTTAAAATTTTACTTTACAATTGCTAAGGTAACAATTAATTATTCAAAAGCCTTCGTGTGGAATTCTTCTAAACTAAGATTATTTTTACAATTAAAATGTATGAAAGTTTAAATAGAATAAAAATTTTTCAGAGTAAAAATGGTACAAAGTGAATTCTCAAAGAAAAACGGAACACCAATACGGCCCGACTGTTCCCCTTGTTCTGTTTTTGCTCTGGGAATTCATTTTGTCCCAGTTTTACTATGAAGAATTTTTTATCTCACTTTTTCAAACGAAGTATTTCTATCCCCCTTCTTAAATATAAAGATCTATTCGTCTCGTTATTTTTTTATGAAATCGCTACTTTATACAACAACGTGTTTCAATGCTGGATTCATTCGTTTCAATGTTGTTCGACCTACTCTATTCGTGGTTCAGGAAACGTGCTTTTCTTTACTTATTTTCCTTTTCTCAACTTCTATCAGTCTAGCCTTCGAAATAAACCATGGATGGTTAAAAGCCGCAATTTCAGTTTCACATAATAATGGAGAAAAATAACTCGCGTCTAGAGATAATGGATCTAAACAGAAATGAGTTCGATTTATTTTAAATCCCACTGCAACAACTGCAATCCATAAGACTCTTACGATGATTAAATTTTAAAATTCGTTTATCGAAAGTTAACTGGTTTTGATACTAGAGAAGAAAAATATGTCATCTGAAACTAATCGTTGAATTTTTAATAATTCAATTAAATAGTAGATGGGAGAAGATAATTAATTGCCTTATTTCTGAAATGGCTGACCAAATGCGCATTTTCTACTTACAACTGACTTCACGCCGCTTGTAGTATTACGGGTTTATTAAACTTCTCTTTACAATGTAATAATTTTGTTTTATAGAAATTGCTTGATGAGTTAAATTTAACACTTGCGTGGGTTTCGAAATTGATGCGTCTGAGGTTAGGATTATTCGACAAAATAGGGTCGATTGCCAAAAGTCGAATTAATACTAGTAATGTTCCCTCCCTTGCCAACAATATCCAATTCAATTATGTTAATGGTACACCTCTTTCGAAATTGAATATGTTTTATAATTTCCAATATTGTCACTATAGTTATTACAACTTCAGCCAAAAAAATATTTCAAAGATCTGGATATTTTTAAATAAAAATCTTATAAGTTTATATCACAACGTTTTTTGTTTATTTCTATAAGTATGTTTCAAGGATCTTTGACTTTCTTTATGCTGAAATATATATTATTGGTTTTGTCCTATATTTTGCGTCCATTCATATCGGTAAACACATATTGCCTATTTCCGTAGGATCCCATTCAAGAATACAGGCACATATTTCATTGAAACACGAAATGCTGCAGACGATTCTGCCAATTCTAGCCTGTCTTTTTTAATGAGCTTCTTCTGCAATTTGCGTGGGTTAAAAATTCGTCAAATGAACCCTTATTTTGTAAAGAACAGAAGATCTAAATTGATTCAGATCAATGGATAAGTGGATATCAGGATATTTTTACAGAACGAATAATTAGGATCAAAATGTCATTAATTATGTCATGAATATATTCTTCAAATTTGGTTATAAGATCGGGATAAAAATAGTATTTCACGTTAACATTGCATCCATACCTTTGATTTTAATTGAATTGCAAAATCTATTGCATTTCATTGCAGTCATAATTGGGTTCTCCGTCCTTAATTAGTTCACATTCGTAGATTCTTTTAGATACGGTCTACGCGGAAGCAGTTATTAGTTTTTCATATTTTTTCAACTTCCAACCTAAAAATTTCGCTATTTTTATAATACTTATTAAAAGAAATATTACTGTATAATAAAATTAAAAAATAAAAGAAGTAGAAAACAATTGCAATAGAGACCAATTTTCTTTAGTGTAAGGTTTTACATTTTTCTAAAATGCTTCAGTGAAGAAATGAGTAATTTATTTATTGGGTCGTCTATGTTATCCGATGCTTTTATCTTTCGTTCTTTTGCGTGATCCAGGAACGTGACATTTCTCGTCCAAAGATCCTAAAATACGCTCATGATTTATTCGCGACTGAGTCGTCCCTTCTGAAGATGGCCCTTGGGTGTAATGCCTTTAGAGGTCATTTAAGGGCCCACCCTTACCAAAAATAATAAACGAAAATTGTTGATGCAAAGCGGAAGTACGAAAATTGAGATAGCTTCTAATATTCTAAATTCTAAATAAAAAGGTTCTACAATAGATATCTATAGTTTCAGCAAACAAAAATGACAACTTATTATTATCTGTAACTTATACAAAATATCCATAAAAATCATCCATAAAAGAAGAAAGAGGTTTCATAGAATTTAAAAATTCAATTTCATTTACTTCAAGAGAAAAGAACATCTAAATTTAATTCTAACCGAAAACTTGTTAATTTCAAATTTAAAAGTGAAACTAAAGTTTTTAAGTAGTTTTCTCATGTCTGGCTAAAATCGCGTTTTCTACTTGCCACAGTTCTAACTCAATTTCACTTCAATCTAACGAGATAAAATGCTCTACATTTAATTTCAACCAAAAAATGAGTGAAGACTGCTTCTTGCTTTCAAGAAATACACAATAGATAATGAGGAAAAATTATTTTGAGGGTTTTTCATCACATCCTTCAAGGGAAAAAATATGTTACATATATCTTCTATCTAAAACTCATTCACAACATGTCATTATCGGTCGATTACACTAAAAAGATGCGAACGATCGCGTAGTTTCCTGGGTACTTCATCTTCGCCCCCCTTTCCTTTACTTCCTCCTTTACCCCTTCTTTAGAAATCGCGATTTTTGGTGATGTCATCGAGTGGGTGTAGAATTTTAGTCGATGACGTAAAAAGTAAATACATCTAATGCGTGTATACGGGTTGGTTCCTTGCTTTGACAAAACCACTCTTTGCGATGTGATCCGAGGGTGGAAGAAGGGGTTTCAGTATAAATGTGGGGCGCGCAAGCTCCACCAATCACTTGCTCTCTAACCACCAAACTCAAAGCTCCGGTACCAAAGACTAGAACTAGAGTTTTCCGCATTTCCCCTTTTGAGACGCTTTCACGATCGCTTGTGTCCCGTGCCTCGTGTTCCGGAAGAAGGTTGAAGAAGAAGCGTTGAAGACATCGAGAAACCCCCTCGCGATCACCTGTTTCGTGTGTTGAAGAAAGGATATCGTTTTCACTTTTTCTCCGGTAAGAAATTAATTTTTTTTTAATTTCCCAATTCCTCCATTTTTTCTTCAATTGTAGTGCGTTTACTTCAATGTTTCAAGGAGACTTTGACGACTGCGATTTCAGTAGACAAGATGTTTATTTTTTATGATACGAGAGATCGGGACTAGCGCACGAGAAAAATAAAAACTCTCGTTTGTATCGGAAAAAACTGAAAACCGTTTTCAAAGCTTTTAAGTTAAATTGGAAAACTACTAATTTGTATAGAGTGCTAGATAAAATATCCAAGATTTTAGTGAATATTCAGGAAGGCATAATTACTAAATTGGTTTATTTTAATCTTGGTGCTTTTTTCGATTTGTAATTTGTGAAAAATGTGTGTTGTTTATTGAGTCATTTTCGTCTTTAATAATAAAGTGTTTATTGCACTTTGGATTTTTACAATAATCAAACCAGCTTTTAAGTTAAACGCTTTGTCATTTTTGTATTTCATGTTAAATATCAATTTATTGCATTATTAAAATTGTATTATATTATTTAATTGTATAATAACTGCTAGAGTTTAATATTATAATGTAATTTTTATGCCACGAGATTGGAAATATTTAAAAAATTTTGCACAATAAATTCCTTCTATTAATAGATAAACCACTTAAAATATTTTTTTCGAAATATTGCGACCTGTAATAAAAATTCTTTTGTAGGATATTGCAAAATTCTTACCATGCTCGTAAAAGCTAAATATCGTGAGTCTGAAATCAGCTGTACAAAATTGCATAATACTCAAACTTTTATTATGTCTGCCTTGATTAAAAATAACCGAATAATCTTTTTAAAAATTAGCTTCAGTGCATAAATATATATATATATATTAATTTTAAGCAACAAAAGAATGCGTCCTACATGAATCAAAAAAATGAAATTAACAGAAGTAATTTTAAAGCTACAATATCTAATTTAAAATTGTGAGACTCATTTTTTTTGTATTATATTTACCACATGCAATTACTATATTTATCTAAGAACCCAAGCATGAGTTAAAATTCCCCATGAAAATATCTTATAAAAACCTCTAGCAAAACCCATTATATCTTTTATCTAAACAGATTAGGTCGAACCTTTCCCATCTGGAATCGCCTGTTGAATATTCACTTCTGAAAAAATATTTGACCTATAATAAATTTAATAACCTATAATTAACTTCTGACTGAAGATAATTTATACAATTTTATATTTATATTCATATATTTAAAATGAAATTGAGATATCCAATTATACCGCTAAAATTTTAATTTAAAATAGTTCATAATTAAATTGCTGCCACTGAAATTTATCTTTAAATAAGTTTCATACATAGCATAATGAATCTTCCCTGGAGTAATATAACTTCTCCTTAAACTTATTCATCGCCTTGTAACTATACTTTGTGTTTATGATATCGTAAAATTCAAAGAACTCAAGTCTTCAAATTTCACTTCACATAACAGAGGATTCAAGTATAAAGTGAAATATGGTGAATTAAGCTAAAATATTTCAAGAGGTTTAGCTCTATTAAAAATCAAAATCTGAAAATTAAATTTGCTAAAAATAAATTTACTAATGAATATAATATTTGCTGGTTATAAAAACGTACCAAAAAAAATGCATTAGGAGAGAGAGAGGGGTACATAGCCCGGGCATCGGGTAGCCCCGGCCACTCCTGACTTTGAATAAACTGTACTATCTGCAATCATAAATCAACATTTTTATCTTTCATAATTGCCCTAAAGCTTAATTTTGAAGAATACGGATTCATATCTCTTTTCAGTATAAAGTAAATCAGGTTTGATTACTTCGTCTTCAAAAAACAAACTTTAGGAAATATGATCAAATATTTGCAAAACTTCAAGAAATATTAGGTCGGTTTTGATAATTTTACGTATTTTCTTGTTTATAGCAGTTCTATTTCAAAAAATCAAAGTCATTGACAAATTTTTTCATTTTGGTTTCAATTTTTTTCTGTCAAGGATTTGTAAATATAACCATAAATGATCCCAATAAATATTGTATAATATTTATAACAATATTAACTGCTATATTAATATTTTGCTCACTATCAAGAGAGTTGGAATCTACAGAATATGAATTAATTGCGTTAAAAGTTTTCTAGGTGTTCAATTAAATTTTCACTAAAGGATGTAGCTTTTTATTTCATGATTTACCAAAATGGAGTTCTGCATAATGCGCTATATACTATTCACCGCACGCTTGTCTGTTGAGTAAACCGGAAATATCTTTTCTGTAATCAGAAACTGGCAACACAGTTTTTAAATTCTATAACCAGTGCCCCGGAAATGTTTAAGGGTATCTATTTATTGATAAATGCACTGCAACTAGTAAGATGAACAAAATGCGTGAATTTCTCTTTTCTTGTTAATATTTTTCATTTCTTCATGAATTCAAATCTTTTCTTTACATTGTTGGTCTATCGGAACATAGTTTTTATTGAAATAAAGGTTATAAAGAATGTAACTATCGATGTCAGTTGGTATCGCCAATAACTTTGACTTCATAGGAAGAGAAAATATAATACATATGTCAGCAATATAAGGGTCACAAACATAAATTTATCATAAATAAAAAATGTATTGCAGTCTCCCCTTGTTAGTGCAGTCCATATAATAATATGGAACACGAAATGGAAAAATAAAATTTCAGAATCTTTCTTCAAATTGAAGAGTTCAGAAATCATTTCACTTGATTAGGTGGCATTGAGTTACTTTCAAAATTGCCAATTTCCTATTCTATCTCAGATGAAATGAAGGAGTTTTATTTAGAAAATCTGTTGAAAATAATTTTAAAACTTTTTGAATAATAACTTTTTTGCATCTTTAAGATCACAAGTCGTTCTTATACCATATTTATATTAATTATTCCTATTTATACATCCCTTACTGATGTTGTAGCTTAATTCTATTTGTGTTACCTAGATCAAAGTTCCCAGAGATTTTAACTCTATTCTGTCAAGCAAAATCTACTTTAAGATGTTTATCGAGAAACTCTTAAAGTAAGCGTTAAGTCACTTTAAAGACATATTGATTTGTTTCTCACATTTCAATGGATAAATAATGAAGCCTGAGAGTTGTGAGATTTCACCTCTTAAGAGACAACACCTCTCATTTTGATGAAAATGATCTTTTTTCCCCACTAGATTCAAAAATTCACGCCGCGTAGGAAAAATAAAAAAATATATAAAAAAATCGCGCTAAAAGCGGTTAGATGTGAACACAAAGGCATGTTAACCACTTTGCATTCTAACCGGATTTTTCTTTCACTTAAAAAGTTGGAAATGGTTAGATACGTACTAGATTTGTTTCATGCAAATAAAAATGAGAGAGAGTGCGAAGTGTTTTAACGAGCCTTCGTAAAAAAGATTATAAAGTTCTGCTGGTATTCATAATAGTATCTCGAGAAGAAATCCTCTGAAGATTTTAAGACCTTCAGTTTTAATTTAAAACTAAAAATTCAGATGTCAGAAAAATTATTAGTTATAGATATGAAAATAGCATTGAATTGGAAAATAGAATTGAAACATAAAATCTTTATTCAATTTTATGAACCCGCTATAAATAGATACTGTGATGCTTTTGAAAAATCCACCCTTTCGATATTCCCGAGGGTACAATTGAGGTGCACGTATCTTTTCTATGTTTTCAAGCTTTAGTAGGAACAGGGACGCGATTTTAGTTCCGGTATATTCTGTACTATGGGTCTTTAGCCATCATTATCTGATAAAGTGGAGGAATAAGAATCGAATCAGTGAAAAAGGAAAAATCAGAAAAATAGGGAAAATAGCTTCAAAGTGGGGGCACAGGGACTGGTAAACTGGGGAAGCGCAGCTTTTTCCACCCAGACAACAAGTCGCCAGAACGTTCCATATTCGAGCAAGAGTTACTATGCGATTTGCTCTATCCCTCTTTCATTTTCCTCAACCTCCCTTTCCAAACTCTGCGCAGTGCCGTATTTCAAAATTTAAATTTCGGATAACTTTAAATCACTGCAAATATCATACATTTTTAAAAATGAAAGCCTTTAATTTCAAAATACCTGATTAATAATTGAAATTTATTAAAATTCATTTTAAAAATCCCTTATAAAGAACAAAAAGTCTAGTTTATGTTACAGGTTTAATTTACGACCATAAAGTCTTGTTTTAAGACGAAAACGGTCTTGTTTTAAAACTAAGATGGGCTAAAATATAGCGTTAAGTGTAAAAAAAGTCTGTAACATATATACTAGACCTTTTTCTGTGTATAATAAAGTTTCATCGTTTTTTGACCAATTCCTTAAATAGGATCAGAATCTTATAACTTTTCTACTTTCGTTCAATTTCACGATGAACGAAAGTTCAGTTCGAATCAGAAGACATGCGAGTCTTTTGGGGTGAAAAGGACGGTCCATAGATGATGTAGAAAACTCTCTCTTTATGTCTTTTTCTCCAAGAACAACTCATTTACCACATTCATTGCATTATCTGTATTATTACTGTCATTTTCATGGTCGTGAACATTTTTTAAGACCCAATCAGAGCAAAATTCCAGAAACGAGTCAGGAATTTTAATGAACTGTAGATTCTTCCGCTTTACGCGAGATTTCCCGACACGCAATTTTCTTCTATTGCTTGCAATAAAGCTCTTTGAAATTCACTTTTGATCTTTGAGGTATGAGTTGATTATTATAATAAAAACCTCCTAAAGAAATAGAAAAATTGAAACTCTTTCAAGAAGTATTTTCCCAACGCCTTCATAAAACAATAGCACGCCTTCGCATCCTTATATTTAATTGCGTAAACAGTAAAGTGAAACTAAAACTCTAGAGAAAACTAGGTCGTCTGTGAAACACGTCAGAATTATTTTATTGCATCAAACGTGTCTTATTTCAATTATCTTAAGAGAATCTCAATTCCTATATCTGAACTTCCAGGAATGTTTTCCGAGACAAAGACGCTATAGAAAAAGCAAAATCTCGTAAGAAAGAACAAAGAAATCAGAAGTAAAAATATTCCTAATTTGAATGAAAACTCCTGTTTTTGCGTTTAATATTAAGTAACCACTACAGCAGCAGTGTTTTTCCATATGTACAAAAAGTGTATTTAATTGATCACGATCTGATTGAAATTCAAGAACAAATCTTCTCCCTTCGGATACGCTTGGTATTCAATCAATCAAACATGGAACTAATACTTAATTTTTATTCTCGACCCCGAATCCCCTAACGAAGTGAACTATCTCGACTCTTAATGAACTATTGGATTACATTATTCCTTTGTGATTCACTTTGCTGCTGTGTTTGCAAATACTTTTTATTTTGAATCAAAAATTGATCTGAAACATAATAAATTAATTTTTATTCAAGTTTAACAAATATTTCGAATTTTAATCGATAAAGTTTAATTAAAATGTCTTCATTTCCTTCTAGGAAGAACTAAATATTGAATATTTAGAAAATATGTAATATTCTGATCCTATAATAATTCGCCCTCTATTTACATCTCCCTATCATTTATCACTCAGAAGATGAGCTGTGAAGCAAATAATTCAAAACGAATTTAGGCTACTCCTCAGATTTGTATACATATAAAAGTTCTGATATACTTTTGGTGATGACTGAGCCAAACTATAATTTGGCAATAAAAAACGGAGTTGAAGAGCAATTGCTTCTCCCACGTGAGATTGGGCCATATTTCATTCACGGGCATTAATTCATTTTTATTGTATCGATTCTTTAGTGAATCATGTAGTATATATATATATATATATAGAAAGAGAGACATATATTTCCTGATATATCGAAAAATCCGGTAGAGTAGGCTATTAATAGATTGGTATTGAGAGAATCTAGGCTTTCTCTAGTACATAGCTTCGGCGCCAGAGATGTGTGAAAAGGATGACTGGCCGGAAGCAACAACTACCAACACATAAATAAAACCAAGAATTTTTCCTTGAACGAGTGGGTGGAACTTTTAAACGGAGTGAGTTCCGTATTCAAGTTCCAACCTAGAAAAATGTTTTGTTGAAATAACAAAGAGTGGGTGTCGGTCTTCTTTGTTTTTACTGCAGCGATACATCATACCTAGAATTCACTGAAAAAACGTAGGAGAAACTTGCAAAAGCACTTGAAATAATAGTAAAATAATATCTCAAACAAAATTTTCAAATAAGTGTCAAAAACCTTGTATGCAGAAATTTATTTACAATTATTTTTATTTTATTTAAATCATTATAAATTTATTTACAATAATGTGTTCCTTTAGAATATGTGTTCTTTTTAAAGCTAATGATTATTATAAAAATAGTATCACAGTTGTCTGGCTCTAACAAACTTGTTCTACTGAAAAGGGAACTTTAGTATTTAGTAGAATAATATGACAATAGTCAGACAATTTAATATAACTTTACGAATTTAGTTGGAACTTCACTAATTAATTACGCATTGCCTTTAGATTTTCATCAGTTTAAATATCCTTATTTACTATCTCTTTATTTGAAAACTAGGATGAGAGCCTTTATTTTGAGGTCACGATTTAATGATAATAACATGAATAATAAGATGAGAATGAATTTCATTGGAAATCGAAAAACAAGCTTATAGTCGTTCCAGCGAGACAGATAAAAAGTTTATCATCGTCCCTATATTAATACTAATAACCCGAGGCCATACCCTCGTTTCCCACTTCGATAGTCGTTTCCTTGCGCGACTTTTTATCGGAGATGGAAAACTGCTTTCTTTAAAGAAGAGAATTAAGGTATATGGAACAAATTTAGAATCGCTTGGAAACTTCCAAATAATATCATTTTTACCTTGAGTGTAACCATACCTGACACACTATGCAACTTAGATTATGAACTTGTTGCATAATTGTTTTAGGATCTAACTTCCTGGGTATAATGCAAATTTGAAACCAGCATACCGTTCCAAGGCTCTGTATAATAATAGTTTTATATAATATTATTAATGGTAGTTCTCGTCTAATCTAGTTAAAAATTTAATTGATTATCCGCCTCAAGAGTAGGGGTTTGGATGAAATAAACCGTGCCTTACAAGGACCATACATTTTCTTGCAAATGATGAACTTTATGGAAAAATATGATCCTTATGTAGATCAATTACCATAAAGTCAAAAATGTAACAGCAGAATGTCAGAGAGTTTAACATCTTTTCTTAAAAATGAGAAAGAAAAATGGCTTTCTCATGCTGGTGTTACGAATAATTTAGAAGGTATCTTTTTACTGGGATTGTTTCTTTCCATTCACCACAAAAATATCTAGGAATCTCAAACAACCAGTTTGAACAAATTTTAAAAGATATTTTTTTTTATTTCTAATCGGTACTTCTACCCCAAGGCTACAGATAGATGTTTTTGCATCGTCATACGGTATGAATATGTACAGGGAAGATCATTAATTTCCATGATCTGTAGGTAGATTGATGTGGGTACCAGCACTAAACGATAAAGACATATTTAAGTAGTACAAGCTGTACTTTTTGTTCGCGGCTTAAAAAGATTCAGAATTTCAAAGATGCACTTTTCTTACGATGAAAACGTTCCAGGGTCCATCAACTTCCGCAGCGAACTTCTAAAGTGGCTAAAATTTAGATTTTATTACGAATTAAAAAAGTTAAGCTAATGAAAAAAATAATAACTTTTAATTAAAAAATGTTATCGCTTTCAAAAGAATTTTCTTATAGGAAACGTACAAATAATTTCCATTTATGATTGCATTTTATCTGATTTTGTTTTTTGCACTCTCGGAGTTAGTAAAAAATTATTATAATTATGATATTTGAATTTTTAAAGTGTCTGCATTGTGGTTAATTTTGGTCTTTGATATTAATCTTCTGACTCCAGCAATGTAACGAGCACAAAGGGGTGCCTACAGGCAAAAACTTTCCTCCTGCGATTAGAATCATACTTTCCAACTTGAATTTCGCCATTATCATAATAAATTTTAAGTTAAATCATTGAACTAAGAATTTACGCACCAAAAACCTGACGCGCAATATTAAAATTAGAATGCCGAATCTTTTGAATTAAATCATTAACAATTATATCAATTATACCAATTATACATATACAATTAGCCATTTAAATAGAGGGGAAATTTTTTATCTTTTTCACTTCTGAGAACAAAATACGATTATTTCTCTTCATTAATAATTCATAGTTAATTGGCTTTCTCCTTTTTAAATGTAAATTTGAAACCGACATGATTTCGGAGTTTACTGAATTTTAATTCAATAAACTGAGTTTGAATTTTCATTCTTCGCTCAGATTATAAAAATATACTCATCGCCAATTAAGCAATATTAAGATTAAAATTATTATGCTGATTGCTTGTGAAATGTGTAATATATTCTTTAAATAATTTAATCTTCTTCTTAGAAGGCGAATAATGTAAAAAGTGTAACGACTATTAATACCACAAATCGATTGAAGAGACAACATTAATACAAGTTCTGAAGCCACGAACGCATACTAACAGCAAAATTAGTGCTCTACTGTTTTAAATGCAATTTTGTATTATTGGATGAAAAAAAAAAAACAATAACTGCTCCGAAAGTAGGGGATTTTATTCAATTAATTTTTCATTACTATGACAGCAAGAACTTTTTACATGACATTCGGAATACTATTAATCTCTTTCATCCACTTTCACTGGAACTTTCGCACAGGGTCAAGAAACTTGGATCAAAGGATGAAATGGATTTAGGTTCTGTCAATTACGGAAGTTAGAGGAATTTTATGATATTTTAAAATACTTTATATATATATAAAACGTGATATTCAAAAATAAGGCAGTAGATCTGGACGTTTTATATCATCCAAAAACATATTATCTTGGAAAAAAATTATTATAAATTCTTTGTGGTAAAGGAAACATGATTTATTCATTGCAGTGAATATGAAATTATTATAAAGACAGTCATGATCTTTTATGAGATACTTCATGCGAAAAGTAGGTTTTAAAAATCAAGGATAGGTTCTTGAAAGAATATAAAATAAAGTCACAGTTTCTAGAAATGTTAACTATTTTAATATACTATATTATACGAAATTACTAGCCTATTATTACTTTTAGAAGTATGTTCCTTATTTTTGTCTATGTTTAACTGGACTTATGGAAAATCCATTTGCATTATTTGTTTATGAGTTTAGAAAATTAATTCAAATATAGTGTGACGCCTGGTAGATGTCCTTAATAAAATTACGTAACTGGATTGTGTAGAGTTAATAATATTAACTATTTGGCTGACCTGGTGGTATTTAGGTACCTAATGTTTCAAATCCATTTATCAATTTGTGAATGAAACACTAAAATATAGTTATCTGTGGTTTAAATCAGAATAAACGTCGTTCTATTGAATAGACAGCAAATTTATCTGTGGCTCACTTCACATTAATTCGACTATCAATCAAAATTGGTATAAAAGAACTATTGGTGAATCGATTAAACTATTATTAAGTTAGGGCCGATAAATTATTTTACAATAATGCTTGGATCGTACAAATGTGAAAATTAAAATTCTAAATTTGATTATGATTGCACTTTATATAAAATATCTTTTGATAGATCGAAAATTATAGATACACTGTACTAAATGAAACAATATACCTTGATTACACAAAATTATATGTAAACATGACGAACATACTCCATTGAACAAAATATTTGCATAATTACACGCATCCAATTGGTAAATATAGTACATTTCCTTGGCACAGTTTTACCGAAAATTAAATCTAAATAATCTATGTGTAGAAAATTATAAATAAGTAAATTTTTTTTTCTATAAATATTAAATATAGTATCATATACTGTACACAGGACAATAAGTTACAAGCTGTCTGTGCATGCGATGCTTCACTAGTTTAGTTAATTTAAAAAAGTATTCATTTTTGCAGCATACAAAGGCATAAAAACAGTTACGAATATGAAATATGAAGAGATTTTTATAAAACTAAAATTATTTTTCGTGAAAGTTGGATTTTCAATAAATAGTTCAATCATTTTTCAAGTTTTTCATTAATTTGTAAACGCACCAGAAAAATTCTAAAGTAAGGGATCTGATAGTTTATCTTTTATGTTTTTCATTCTTGGATCCCAACCCAATAAAATAAACGAAAATTTTTAATTGATTGTCACTGACGAAGTAATTAGAAATTCTGTCAAATAGATAGAGACTTCAAACGTCGATATTCCCTTTACCATAAAGCAAGATTCTGTAGAATTAAAGTCATATCCTTACGGTTATCGCACTCCGATTTGCAGGTTAATTGACTGCAGGTCCCTCTCCTTTTCCTCTATTCGCTAATTCTGTTCTTTCCACAATTTTCTATCTATTTCACATTGATTGCTGGAAAAATCGGGTAGAAAAATCTGCTAGGAAAAACTAACAATTATCTTGTCATTCTCGTTTCCACACAGAAAACTTCAATATCCATTGGTTACCTATTTTTATTCAAATCGATTGCAAAATTACTTTTTCAGTGGCCAAGTTGATTGAAACTTCAGGAAAACATTATTTCTACTTAAGTACAGAAAAAAAACTTAATTCTGAGAATTTTTTTCATTTTACAAAGGAAAATGAATATGTCTGACCATAACATGCTTATTCTACTGAAAAAGAAACTCTAAAATTGAGGCCACGCAACCAGGCGTGACTTTAACTAATATACTATTTTTAACTAATATAATAATAACTTATATACTTTAACTAATAACTATATAAACATAAATAGAAAAACAAGAAACGTATTTCTGGTGTGGAAAAACTATTCGAGTTATTAGTTTATGAATGGGGTTGCAGAAAACGAATTAGCTAATGTCACGCATCGTTGATTTCCTAAAGTATCTGTTTTTTAATATAGACCTCTTCTAAAATCAAGCTCTCTTAGAACCTTAGAAGACGAAATCTATATTTCAGTAGAGCAAGTAAAGGAATGGTCAGACACTAACGAGCTAACACAGCATAATAAGAAATTTTGAATTGTATTTCATTTAAAAAACCGATGATTCCTTACAATTATTATCCCCTCGACTTATCTTCTACTATCCTGATGAAAGTATATAATTATGATATTCTTGATAATTTATAGAAATTAGCAGAAATTTAGACGACAAAGATGATAAAAATTCCAGGTTTAAATACGAATTAATATAGATTTTTAATTTACCTGTATGATTCTAAACAAAATATTCATAAAATTAGCAATATTTTCCACTGCACGCAATAGAAGCAAATTTATATTTAGACAAGTAAACTGCCTCGAGCTGTGGTTGCATCCTGACTTAGACGAAGCTAAACTAGATATCTTTTCTTTTTACGAGGTGTGCACTACGTGCTTCCTAAACGAAGCGTTCATTCGGTCATTAAACAAGCTTGAAGAGCCACGTGGAATTTTTTATTGTAACCATTCAACATCTGATAGATTAGAAAAATCGGTCCAACTTGATAAAATAGAAAGCTTATATTTTTTACAGGTATTTAATAATTAAAAATATAAATAATCACACAGAAAATTAAAAAAACATTTAAACAAGACTTCTGAATAAATCAACATATATCAACATTTCTTAAGTGATAAATCACAATTACCAAGCGACAGGCGTGTAAAAAGTACTTTTCTGATGATGATAAAGTGTGCTTAAAAATTTTGTAAATAATGTTATAATCGGCTTATAAATCACCAATTATAAAAAACTCCGAATCTAATTAGTTTGAAACATTATTCCCCCAAGTGAAATTCAATAATGAAGTGTCAGTATTAATAATAGGAGTTTGTTTTTCGAGTTCTAAAAGTTAGCTAATAATTTATAGACTAATTAATAATAGAAAAATTTTTTATTTTAAGTAAAGCATACTCAAATAATATAATGTAAATAATACTTTTAATATAATTTCGATTTTCAGAGATACGAAAGTAATTAATCTAAACAGTCAGCCTCTTGAGTTATATTTTAAAAATCTAACAGAATATCCAAAAGTTTGAAAATTAGCCTTTTATTTTAGACATGGCATTTGCCCTTTGAAATATGGAAGATTTAAATTGTATGGCTTCCTTTCTTCTTTTCTTGGCGTCGGAAAAGTGGTTTCGCGTAGTAGAAGAAGCTAGACAATGAAAAACTGAGCAAGACTGCGAAAGCTCCAAAAGCTCGCCCCTTTACAGCACGCGCGAAACTTTCATATTTATAACCTTTCTGCTCCTGACCCATAAAATGTCTTCTATCCTTTTCTATTCGTCGCATCGACGTAAATTCACAAATAAAATACGACAATACACTGCATCAACATTTCGACCAGTACAGATTGATTTTCAAGGACAAACTCCATTTATTAGATTAATAAAATAAAACTCTTCATTATCTCGAAAATGAAAAAGAAGGAATTATTCAAATTCCATTAAAATTTGTATTGCAATTTTATGATGTTTGCTAAAACAAATAAATTGTTCTCATTTCTTTAAATATTTTGATTCTTCACTAAATCAACTTTTCAGCTTATCTCAATTTACATAAAAATATATTTTGCTTCTTATCATCCCCTTTTCTTCCAAAAGGTTTAATCTAAAATTGTAAAAAGGGCAGTATCACATTAGGCTCGTGATTTCTGTGAATAATGGGTTTGAAATAATGGAATTGTCCCTGTATGAATATCAGGATGAATATTTTCTAGAGTTTTTAAAAAGTTTCAGAATTTCAAATGTAAAAATTTCCATTCCATTTTTATTCCTCCTTATTTTAAGTCATTTTAAGGTCAAGATTGTTCCAAAAGGACAATATAAATTTCAAAAGGTCAGTATTGAGAAGAAATCTCGCTGAAATGAAAGAAAAATATGAAGGATACTTGAATTCGGAGGGAATCTGTGAAAATAACTCTCAATATGAAACATTGATTGGCGCTGGAAATGTGAAGAAATACAATGCGATGCAACAGGTGTTTTTATGATCAGAATTGAATAGAATTTTTTTCACAAAGGATTTTTTGATCAACTTTCTAATTGATTGATAACAAATTCGGGCAGAATAATTCACATGATTGTTACTGATCATTAATATGTATGAAATAGTTTAAGGCCTCTCGTTTGTTCATCAAAGTTAAGCAGTGTTTATCTCGGACATACTCGGATTGGGGTCTTGGGATTAATATAAAATTATAACCACTTAGGTAACTCAAAAAAGAAAGTTTGGAAACACTGCAAACTCTGATCCTATTTTATTTATAGAAAAAGGTTTCTTTGATTACTTAAAGTCCTAAACACGTGCCAGAATCACCTCAAAAAGTTGATAAAAAGAAATTAAATTAGTACAAGTTGAAGATGTTAGAAAGAATACTAGACCCTTCATCAAAGTTCCTGGGAGGAGTAAATCTAAGAGAATCGAGGTTACCAATTCGTTCTTCATTTACCACAAAGCACTTCTTATATCTTTCTTTCTTCAACTCATAATTTTTCTTTTATCGACTGTTCAAACTTTTGTTTAAAATTTATAAAAGACAAGGTAAAGTGGATTTAACTTGATAAGAAAAAGTCACGATCGTGTCTTCTTAATATGATGTTCACTAACTTTTAACAATGCCCTTTTTCTAGCATTGTTCTTCTACTTTAGTTTGATATTTAACTGTTCTAATTTTGGATACATAAGAATACAAAATTATTAGAATCGTATATTTTTGTTTCAGATAAAATGACTTTTCGACGATGTATCGTTGTCCTGAGTATGCTAGCCTGGTTCACCCATGCTCGTGCAATGTCTGTTAATTGCGAGTAAGTTTCACGTTTAATTAATGAAAATTATATCAAAACAAGTTTACAAATTTTAGAGTCACCTTTAATTAAAACGATGCAATTTCAATTGAATTTTAGAATATGAAAGGAAGATAATTGAAACATAATGACTTTTTTCCAGAATGTACCCTTTTCACAGCCAATGCAGAGGAGTACAGACAAAGCGATTTGTAATTGAACCTGGACATAAAAACCTGCATGAAGTTGGATTCAAAAATTTAAAATCAGCGTCCTTTAATGACGAATTCAGTGGCATCCCAAATTCAAGACTTTGGACGACTCTGTTAGAAAATGTAGGTGTTCAATTAAGAAATTATTTCTACAATAAAATTTTAAGTATATTTCAGAAAATATTTTTTTTTATTTTTAGGGTCTCAGTACCGACGATATTTATGATATTTATGCCGCATCCAGTGCTTCCACGAGAGGCAATAAAAAGAACAGCAGAAAAAACAGCATCAAAGACAGGCTGAGAATCCGAAGAATACCAATACAAGATTTTTTGTCAGACCTCGAATTCCTCGACAGCGAATATTAACTCAACACACAACTGAAATATATTGCATCCAGACTTTCCACCCAGCTGCTCGTTAAATGAATTCGTGATCAGTGACGATTTTCATTTTATCAAACATAATATGGAAAATATATCTCTTTATCATGAAAAATACTCCTTTTATAAAGGAAGAACATTTTCTTGATTTAGCGATTTCAGTTCCCGATTGAAATATTCTACAGAATTTCTATTGATCATCGATAAAAATTCTGTATAAATTACAAAAAATTTCAGCAACTATCTCTTCCTTTGTCTTCCACTGATACGGAAAATATGAAACGCTTTTGGAGAAAGTATTATGTATTGTTAATTCAACTCCTGAATGTGGCGAATGAAATGAAGGTCGAAAGACACATGTAGTGAATTTTTAATTATTTAAATCACACGAAAACAGTTTTCAACTATATTTTTATTATAGGTATTATTTCTATTCTATTACTGTTTATTAAAAGATGCTTATCATTCATTTATTTTTTTTACAGAACTCCTTAATCGTATTTTACATGTAATTTATTTATTAAAAACCAAAAACTATTCGTTAGCTCGACGTAAGATGTACTCAGAACTACGAACTTTTTAAATATATATCTCTTGTTACTCGTGATACCTTGAAATCTATTAAAAATACAAAAAGTAGGGCATATAAAAATCGAGAATGGTTTATATCAGTTTACCTCTTTTTCCTAAAAATTGAATTATTATAATGTTAGTCGTGAAAATGACAACATTTTCTAAAGGAAGGAAATTTGAGCTCTTTTTAAAAATTTCCAAAGAAAAATTTCTATTTCTTTGAAAAGAGAGAGGAAATATTTTTTATATCTTCCGTAGGCTGTAAACTATTGTGAGTCAATACAACTTAAATAAGTTTCTTCGCTCGACTGAAAATTTAGTATTATTTATAGTATTTATTGTTAATCTTCATTAATGAAAGTATACAGTAAACCTTTATTCTCGAGTTAAAAATTGTAGCCAATTCGATAGAAATACTGTCTGTATTAATCTTAAGCAAGATTATTATTAGTATTTAAAGAAGTGTTTATTGAAAAAAAAATATATATAATCTCAAATCAAAAAGTTATTAAAATTTCAAATTTTTCTTTTCGGCTTTTTTATTCAATAAACCAAATCTAGTTATTGTCCATTAGGTATGATTTTATTCGATTATTTTAACTATATTTTCCTTAAGATTGTTGTGTATATATTATATGTATGAAATTATTCTATATTTTAACGTATTTTATTAAGTAATTTATTAATGTATCAATAATCTAATTGTCTTATGAAAATCGAAAGTAAATTTAACCACTAGAATAGAAAAATGTATATCTGAATGGAAAACGCACATACTGAACTGTTCAATGTTTATTTCATCTGAAAGTGAGTAAGTCTTAAATATTGTTTAACCTTACGAATATTTGAAAACATTTTGGAGAAAAAATCACAAACACAAGCCTTTGAAATTATACATCTCAAATACTGAGTAGTAACAGTTTTATTTGTTTTAGAATTCGTTGTCTTCAATTTTTAAAATAAATATTGTTTTGTATCAAAAGAGCATGTTATTTGCGATTTAAAAATATTTCACGATTATAATATGAAATACTTTATATACTTATAATTTATATCTCAAAAAAATAATCGTGCACAGACGTATGTCTTTATATTCCTTACTATGTACTATTTTTTTAAGTAGAAGCTGTGGAAAAAAACTTGAAGAAACCAAATTGCTCTTATGGTAAAGTATCATACATGCAATAATAAAGTATAGTACCTTATGGGGGTAAAAAAATTATTGAATAGAGCTCGCAGGATAAGTTGAGGTTTAGTCAGTATATAAATTGATTACTTTAGGTCGATAAAGCTACAATCCAACTCAACTCATGTAGACAATCATATGATTGCAGCTAAAATTAAAGTTTCTTTTAAAAATTCTTTCCATATTGATTGATATCAGAAATCAAAGTATCAAGAGCATAATTTTGATTAGTGCAAATTGATTTCTTTCCATTGATATGTATATATTTATCTGAAGAGAACAGTGGTATGATAATATAGATGTCTGCTTTATATTCTGAGTTTAAAAAAATTGGATAACAATTTCTTTGATTTTATTATTCGACTTCATAAATTTTTTAAATGGTTCATTTATGTTTTCTCATTTACAATTGAAAATTTTCCGGTAAAGAAATTTCTTTCTTAAATATTGCCAATGATTTCAAATTGATTAAATTAACTGAATAAAAAAAAGGATGACTGGAGTATTAATTAAATGGATCATTAATTTGAAATGATAATATTATTTAAAAAATTGATTTTCTGTGAGACACTTTTTCTTTTTTATTTATCTACAAGAAGCTAGTGCATCAAAGGAGATACGGATGACCTGTGCTCGACCTCATCGTTCTCGATAGTGGCTTCGAATATTACCAAAGAATATTACTGAGAAGCATTTTAATTTAAACAACCACACGAGTATTCTAATTCTATCTAATCTTCTTTTATTGTTTATCCAATTTTCCCATTTCTTTCTAGATTTCCTTTTCTTGAATTTCGTATTCATTATCTTTTCTTGTGATCTTCTATTTAGGGTTTAAGAGATATCTATTCGCCACCAATTTACAAAGTATTTTTTTATGCACAAAACTAAATATATGTGCCATTTTGATAACCATTTGTAAATAATCAACCTAAATAGCTATCAATAATCAATATATATAAATCTGATATAAATATCAACATATTATTCAAAAATTTAATTACTGATACGTACTGTTGATTATTCTCTTTTCTACCCATAATCCTTAAACTTTTTTCAAGAAACAATGAATTTTACAGTTCAAATTTGAAGATAATATTTCCGTATATATATGATATAATTTTCGATAAGTGACTGGTAAGACTTTCCCAATCTGTCTGTAACAGTTGACTTGAACTCGTCATCTCGTTTAGTCGTGTCGCGCCAGTCTCACGAGCTTTGCTCAACTTGGTCAGCCCGCGAGACTTTTTAACATAACCGGTGAGTCTCTGAATGGTGTTTATTATTATTATTATTATCTTTTGTTCCCAATGCCTCAGATAATGGATAAATTTAACACTTTTTTAATTTGATCCACCTAATGTGGCTGAGGTCCTGAGGCCATGTATCATAAGCATGTGAAAGGAAAAAGATGATCCTCATAAAAGAGACTGCAGCTTACAGTTGCGAATCATCTTATCGCAGTCACATGCAGAGAGTAGTTCTTTTTACCGTATTTTATCAAACCAAAGTGCAAAGCTACAATCACGTCTCTTATTCATTCAAATTTTGGATTTAAAAGTGTTTCTTTTTTTGGAGAGTGAGTGATTCTGAATGGAATAAAACTGATATTTATAATTAAATTAAACTTTATTTTTTATTTCAAATCTGATTCTGAATTTTGAATTTGTGTACTTTCTATTATTTCCAGTTTGTTTATTTTATCACATTGTCAAATTTTGTGTTGTAATAATAATGTAATAGGTAAAGAAATTTAAAAAAATTGGTTTAACAAAAAGAACATAAAATTTATAACACACAAGCGTGTGCGAATGAATCAAATGATTATCTCATGACCTTTAAGTTGTGGTTAAATCAAGAGAAAAAATGAATGTCGATAAAGTATATCATTGTGGGAAAAGAAGTAAATGAGGGTATAAAATTGTATTGGTTCGAGGGTATCCACTATTTTAATTTATGTTTTCTTCGAATCTCTCTATATTACATATGCATATTACAATTATTACATACATAACTGTAGATTACTTATGAATTTTCCGTTAATAATAATACCGCATATTATTTCCTGAATGTACTTGTAATCACATCGAAAAGTTATCAAGTCAGAATAATAATAAAACGTAATATTTCGTAACAAAAAGTTATCAGTGTCATTTACCTTCACTCTTGGAATTTGTAATTGACAAGTGTATGAAACCACCAGTGTAATCATTGTCAAGCCCACATACGATGCGCCTCACGCTATTATTTCCGGTCTGCAATCTGTATCTCTCATCATATCGGAATTTCATTTCAACTGTGAAAAAATATGTAAAACTCAAGTGCATAATTCCTTTCATTTATTACCTACTTTCCGGGTTAGAAAATTTCCTTTGGAAACAATAAATACAAATTCTGAATAACAAATAACAAAAAGAATATATTTTTGTTGGAATTATGGATCTTTCAAAATACATATTTGGTTTAAAGAACAGGAAATGAAAACAAAAGGTTCTTTATTAACAATAGGCCAAAGCATTCTTTATTTCCTAAATTTCATACACAAATACTCTTTAAAATTCAAAGCCATATGATAATTAGTCACGATGATTTCATGATGTTATTTTTTGACTGTAAATGACATTGGAACACTTAAACAGCAGAAAATCTGGGGTAATTAGAATTTAATTAGAGTACTATGCAGTTCGAATTTAATTGTTAATTGAACCACAGAGTGAAAGTAAGAGTATTATTATGCTAGAAGACCTAAATATGTCTTTGAATCTTCAAGTGGAATTGGAGACATAATTTTCGAATGACACTGGGGTCGAGAGTGTGGTTGACGTCTTTCATCGTGTTCCAGAAACCTACACCTACATACATTCATATGATGATCTCGCGAGATCTCGAAAGCCGTTAGGCAAGGTTGGCAAAAGTTTTGACCCCATTCCCAGAACCATATGGTTAATCGAATCTATAGGCTCAGTGCAAATTATTATCAGGTGGGGTATTCATGCCACACAATTATTTGACTCATTCGAGTCTCAAAAGAGACAAGGGCATCCATCTTCTTGCACATGTGATTGATTCTATCATCAATGAGAATCAGAGTTTGGCTCTCTTGGATTATGATTATTACACATACGCAATTATATGCATACATACGGGATTAAATAATTACAAATGTGTAGTATGTATCTATCTCTCATATGTAGTATTAGAAGATTTACCACTATGCTTTATAAGTATTGATTCCAAGTGGATGTGGTAAGAATAAATAATACTGAAATACTTCTAGTTATTAGTGTAATTGCTCCTCTAATCATTGATGCTTCATGTTAAGTGACATTTTGTAATTACATTGTAATGCATGTAGTTGTATGATGTATGAAATATTAAAAAAATGTTCATGCTCATAATTTAACACTGGTATTAATTTCTTTTGTGACAGGAATAAAAATGTTAAGAATCATATTGGCGACGTTTATCGTCGCCGTGGTTCAAGCCGGATGTCCAATGCGACCATCACCAGACCAATCTTCCTCACAACGTCTTCCAGGTGACGGAGGATATCGTATTTTAATCAGTGGGGAGTTCGAAAAATATATTCCAAATGCGCTCTATACGATCAGTTTGAGAGGTAAACTTCATACTATTTAGGATTTAGGAATTACGATTATATTCTAAATATTCGAGTTTTTTGAGAGAGAGGATAATAGGAATCTGCAAACATTGTATACACAAGAATAATAATTCACTGTAATTTTTAGGAGCACGCAATCATGAGAGACTTCAGCAGTTTACACGTTTCACGCTCTCTATCGATTCTCAGCATTCGCCCAACAACCCTGCTGCTCGAATTGGATATTTCCAGCTATTTTCTGACTCGCTCGCTCAATTTAATGACGATTGTATAAACACAGTATCGGAAGCCACTGACTACTCAAAATCAGAGGTCAATCAATTACTAAAAATCAATTTAAAGCATAAATTTTACTTAATACTAATACTTAATACTAATTAATTCAAATTAAAATGGTACAGGTACAGGCAATGTGGAGGGCACCTGCATCAGGTTCTGGATGTGTTGTATTCACAGCCATGATTCTGGAAAATCCTACTCATTGGTATGCTGAAGATGGAGCATTGACCAAAACATTTTGCGAAATGACTGCAGATGAAATCGAAAGTTTGGACGAAAATAAATGTTGTTCTTGTGATGAAGCTAAGTACTCGGTACGACTTATCCGCAAGTTTTTCAAAATAGAATCTTCAGTTGAAAAAATGAAAAGAATACTAATAATATTCATTCGTTACCTCTAGTTGATTATGGAAGGTATCTGGTCAAATAAGACACACCCTAAGGACTTTCCATTTTCCGCATGGTTAACCCATTTCAGTGATCTCGTGGGAGCCTCCCATGAAACGAAATTTTCATTCTGGGGTCGAGAGCACATAGCAACTGATGGTTTTAGACAACTTGCTGAATGGGGATCAGCATCAGGATTAGAAGCAGAATTAAAATCACAGGCTCGTTTCCTTAGGACCTACATTAAGGCTGCTGGCCTCTGGTATCCCAATGTAAATACAAATACCAGTGCAAATTTCAGGTATTGTGAAATTTCTTCTTAAATTAAACAGCTAATTTTAATAAGCTTCTTCAACTTTTGCTATTAATTAATAAATTTCTAATTTCTTTAGAGTTGATAAAAAGCACCCACTACTGTCAGTTGCTTCTATGCTGGGACCATCTCCAGATTGGGTGGTAGGTGTGAGTAAACTGAATCTGTGCCAAAAAGATTGCTCCTGGGTCAAGAGTATGATCATTGATTTATATCCTTGGGATGCTGGAACTGACAATGGCATCAGTTACATGTCACCCAATTCTGAAACTAAGCCGCGAGAAAAGATGAAGCCAATTACCACATCCTATCCCGAAGATCCAAGATCTCCATTTTATGATCCTAGTGGTAAACCGATGCTACCATTAGCCAGGCTTTATTTAAACAGGGATCAAGTGATTCCAAAAAGTTGTAGTGCACAGGACATTCAGCAACAAATTGATGAATTTTCAGTATCTGAGAATACTGAAGACACTGAGAGACGTATGTTTACTTCATTTTTTAATAACGTTGGGTATATTACGAAAAATATATCCTTAAGTGTCCACTCTGGGGTTTAACTAATGAAATGCTCATTTATGTTTAAAGCTGAGTGTCTCACAACAGAATATTCTCCATGGACCACTTGTTCAGTTACATGCGGCAAGGGCATCAGGATGAGAAACAGAGATTACAGAATGCCAGAAAAGGCAGCAATGATGGGCTGCAATAGGCAACTTGTTTCGAAAGAAATGTGTCTTGCCCCTCTTGGAGATTGCCCGTGAGTATTTTTATGTAACAATAATACATCATCATCATCATCATCATCATCATCGTCCTCATCATCATTTGTACAAATAACACTTTTTAGAGATGATGCAGAAAATGAGGACAAGCCTTTCTCCATTAATGAATCTGAATGCGAAACAACGAACTGGAGTGATTGGACTGAATGTTCGTCATCTTGTGGACCTGGTTTGACAATGAGAACCAGAAGACTCATCAATCGTAATAATAGGAAAAAGTGCAATCACGTTTCACTTATCGAAAAGACAAAATGCATGAAATCAAGCTGTGCACCCGGAACTGAAGAAGTCCTCGATCCTCAATGCACTGTAATAAAATTTTAACTACATTCATTACATTTCAAAACCTTCTTAGGCTTTTATATTTCTATAATCTATGAGACAAAATGAGGTTTTAAAGTTGCTTTAGGTTTCAGAATGGTCGGCTTGGTCTCCTTGCAGCGTAACCTGTGGAAAAGGGATAAAAATGAGAATGAGATTACTGACTGTTGATCCATCTTTACATGCTCAGTGCTCCTCAAAAGTAAATCTTTTGCAGCAAATTTCTTGTTTGGAACAAGCTGATTGCACTTTCGATGTCGCAACTGCCAAAGGTGAAGAACAAAATTAATTTCGAATAAAAATATCAATACAAATAGTAAAAAAATGTAAATACTAAGAAAAAATCTCTTAAATATTTTCAGTTGTCTGTATGGAAGATGTTGAAGTTGGTCCATGTAGAGGAATTTTTCCACGTTGGGCCTTTGATTCTCGTAAGCTCATGTGTGTTCCATTTAATTATGGTGGATGTAGGGGAAACAAGAACAATTTCCCAACTGCTGACGAATGTAATCAAACTTGTGAAATTGTTAGTAAAGATGTTAAATTGTAAAAACATGGAATTTTAAATAATTGTATCGCATTTTAGCCTTCATTATAATTTAATTATAGGTGAGGGCTGCTGTTACTGGACAAACCCAGTCTCGAGGTCAAAATATTCAGGCTGAAAGTCAAGTTTCAAGCGAATTACCTTCAAGGGCACTGGAACTTACACCTGTTGATTGTATGGTTTCACCTTGGGCACCTTGGTCGCCCTGCAGTGCTTCCTGTGGTCCTGGTATTGTCACTAGTTTCCGGATGATTAAGGTATTTAAATTCAAACGTGATTTAAAAAAATGTCGGAGAAAATGTTTATAATTCTGTAAAATACGTTTGGAATTATAATTTTGATTACATACTTTTATGTTACAGCGTCAACCCGAAAACGGAGGTACGCCTTGTCCGAAAAAATTGCAAAAAAGAGCTCGGTGCAATCTTCTTCCTTGCGAAGAATAAAAATAAGAATAAATATTACTCGTAAAACAGACAAAAATACAAGTTGTAAACCAATAGAGGCTAAGCCAAAAATGAGTATTTAAGATTAAAAATGTATGTTTTCTATGATTTTGTAATATGATCAGAAAATAAAGAAAGTGTAGTGTTAATATTTTTTCTTTAATTGCGATAAAGTTCCTGACTCTTAATGATTAATATTAGATTATTTGTAAATAAAGACTAAAGAAAGATCAATTGTTTTGTAAATTTCCAGACGTTTATTAATATCGCATTTTCGATAATATTCCATAATTCACTGACTTTGGTGACGAAATATATATATATGTGTATATATATATTTATATATATAGAGTATAATATTTTTGTATTAAAACGTATCGATGACCCGCACCAATTACATTGTTTTCGGTTAGACGTTCGGAGTTTAAAACAACATTGTAAAATATTTCTCGCAAAACAGTAAAAAATCAACATTGGAGAATGAAATCAAATTTTTCTTATAACAAACAAGTGATAATTATATGTTTAACTTTGATTTACAATAAATATAAATATTATAAAATATTGTTCACAGTTTTCTCAGAAATATTAATTAATAAATTCCCACTGAGAAACATTTTGAGATTAAAAAACATATTATCACAATCATCAGACTAGCTGTTGGAGAATTAAACGACTATATGAGAATAGATAAATGGATCCGTTTATATGTAAAAGAAACAAACGCAAGTACGAATTTTCGTTACGAATTTTCTTGTCTGGTTTACATCCATGTGTAAAATAAGAATTTCATATGTACATCTATAATCTTAACGGTTATAGTTTATGGCGCTGTTTGGGCCAGAGAGATTACAATCTTAATATCCCGCTTTTTTTGTATTAGTGGACCCAACAGCGTGCTAGTAAAACTGCTGTATTTTAAGTGATAAATACTAATATTTTAATTTTAATTATTCACGATACCAAAGCACCAGTGTACGATAAAAATATCAAAAGAAGAAAACATGTCTTTATATTATTTTATACTAAATACTTGGAATAGCCTGTTCATTTTTTATTGTATAGATGAGGTTATTTTAATATTATCCGAGAGATATTAATAATGAAATAAATTTCTGAAATAATTTCATATTATCTTCTGCTTGATATTTTTTCCCTGGAGCTTTTAATTATTTTCGCATCTCTAATCAGTTATGCTAAGAATCTAATAGGAAGTTGGTCATGAGACAGCATTTATCGAATTCTTTCGTACGATAAAATACCAGTTTAAACATTTTTTATCTTGACATTTCATAAGCTCTCGTTACATAATCTCTCTCTCTCTTTTTACAAACTA
The DNA here is from genome assembly GCA_032275145.1 of Synergus laeviventris. Lineage (NCBI taxonomy): Eukaryota > Metazoa > Arthropoda > Insecta > Hymenoptera > Cynipidae > Synergus > Synergus laeviventris. Next base: position 13,362,635 of record JAUESI010000010.1, on the reverse strand, counting down.
TTTTAGTTTATATTAAAAAGTAATCATTTGAAAATAAACTTATAAAATACTATAATACACCCATACTACTGTTGTTTAAAAGAAAGGGGTTTTAGATTTTAATAAAGAGTATGTAATTTAAAAATGGTTTTGAGCAATTTAACACAATTTTCGTCCATATAGAATATAATGAAGAAGAGAGCGAAAGAAGATAGAGAGCATTATGAAGAGTAATAAAATGGCAGAAAATAGAGTGCACAAAATCAAATATGAAATCTAAAACAATTATCGCCTTTGAGTTTATTTCATTAATTATTGGAGCTTTTGATTCACTCTATTATCTTGCTATCTCCTACCGGTCCAAGTGAAGTTCCCCTTATGGCAGTAGCCGTAACTATATTGATAGTTACGGTAATATTTATAATATTTTTTGTTACAAAAGGTTATCATGGATTTTTAGTTAAAAAGAAACATAGAATTTCCATAGAATTCATGACTAGAGTTTCCTTATCGTTTCATTATCATTATTTGACTTCATAATTCTGTCCAAATATCTATAAAATTTATATCTGATTCCTCAAATTTTAAATGAAATGAGAGAATCCAAAAAAATGTATCTTTGACAGAATTCTATAGAAATTTCAGAATTCTATATCATGTGTTTGTAATATCTAAGTTTATACTTTACAACATTACACCAATCTTTTAAGATAAATTCGATTTTTAATTTTTCATTCGAGTTTAAATTTTCATATGACATTTTTATAGAAATTTTCGATATCCATGATATTATGCCTACTATCCAATTAAATACTTAAAATAAGAGAAACAGCAAAGCATGTATCGAAAAGGGGAGCCTAAAAAGAGACATTTTTTTCTAAAATGGTGCCCCAACACATTTCTTGGTGAAAAAATGGTCCCTGATATTTGTTGAATTAAACAAAAAATTGTCTCAACAAATAATATTCCATTTCTGTAAAATCAGTTAATTGATTTTGTATTTCACTAGAATTTAAAAACAGTACTGAAATTTCGCGCAAGATCATTTTCTTCCATCTTAGAATAAAAAATAAAGGTGTTTTTGACTACTCTGATATTGACACTCGTAAATGATAATAATTGTCAAAAATAAAAAGGAGAAAATTGAGACTAGAACTGCACCAGACCGGAGAATAGTTTTCGTAGTTTCATGGACAACGCAGCCTCGAAGCACGTTATCACGAAGGCATCATTGTGCGTCTACTGATGATGAAGTTCCGATTCACCTCATCCCTTAACTTTCTCACCATTTGGTAGCCGCAGGGTCAATCGGACAATCCGATTAGTGATTAGCTACTAGAGCGTCCTGAAGGTTTAATTATCTAGTAACTTCATCAAAGCCAACCGGATGTCGTGTCATGTCCAGCTATTGGATCGATGCCTGGAAGAATCCTTTGCAATTGTGTTGCCGAGCCGTTTTTCTTGAGAGCCGTTGACAATGCACCAGAATTAAGAACACTCTCCTCAGTTGTGGATGGCGTCAATCTAACAGTGCTAACTGACATACCTGGAACGTCATTCACCACTTTGTAGACTCAATCGAAATACGCAGTTTTAATCAGATGCAGGATTACAAAAACTTATTTAGGATTTGGTAGAAAAAAAAACACGTAATTAATAATTAAAAATGCAAAATAAGTAGAAGAGGAAGAAGAAGAACGTGACGTTCTACTATATCATTACGTAGTAAAAGTTATAATACCTATGTGAATTTTACTGAAATCCATTATCTTTTAATATTTATGTACTTTGTGTGCTAGTTAATATATAGTTCAAATTTCATTTAATTAAACATTCCTAAATGAACATTAAAGTACTGAGAAGAAAACATACCTCAAGTAATATTTAATTCACTTACACTGAATATCAAAATGAAATATTGTAATCATTTTAATCTTGTTTTTGATCGCAGTGAAGTTACAGAAGTTAAACATGCAATAATTTACTTTACACACAAAATTACTTGGAAAAATATCATTCACGATAGATAGAATCTAGAGAAGCAATTTTACATATTTAAAGCCCATTAAGCTGTGCGAAAGTCTGTAAATTCAGTCCTAAAAATATCTTTTTTTAAAGGCCGTATAATTTTTCAAACCCCTAAAAATTTTACACACCTTGATCATTTGGACTAATGGATTCTGCTGCATCCAAACTCGGTTGCTGGCTCTGGGTGACCTCGTGACTTCGAGGAGGAATCGACTGCATGACTAGATCAGGACTTCGAGTAGGAACACTACTTGCTCTCTGCAATTGTAATTTTGACATTCTCGATGCCAAAACCGAAGCAATTGGTTGCACAACATTTTCCACGGGATTGACAGTACTTGACATGGAAGGTGTTGAGACTCTCGAGGCTGAGAATTTTTTTCGTTTCTTTTTCAAAGCTGCAAGGGCGGGGCCGAGGCCTTGAACGAACACGTTGTGGCTTTCTGGTTGATTTGAATGCTGAATATGATGCGGATGATGGGGATGGGAATCCTGAGATGGGGCGTCCAAGGAAGATTTAGAATCTGAAGATCCTTCTGATCGAGATCCACCTTCATCAGAACCTGGAGAATAGACCGAATCCTCCGAACGTGATCTTCCTGCAGGGTCAAATGAGTAAATTGGTTTCCAAATTTTATGAATCGAAATTTGCAATAGAAAATTGACAAAATAAGTTAGACTTTTGATTATTACCAATGAGTCTGGAGACTCTTCCAGCTTTAGCAGCTTCGATAATAGTTCCCCACCTCCTTTTTCTGGATCCGGATCTTGATCCTCTGCTTGGTCTGACTCCAGTTCCAAGTCCTGGGACACTATTGGTGCTGGTGTGATGAGGATGCTTTTTAGAAGTTGTACCAGATCCAAAAATAGCACTGAGAGTACTTCCAAAGAGCTCGTTGGATTTTTCGTCGTTTTGAGCTTGTTCGAGGGATGCTACAAACTCTGAAACTGGTGGTAGAGATCCACTTCCAGAGGGTTGTGTTGAGATGAAACCCTTCATCAACCTTCGCTCCTTCAGACGATTCTTCTTACCTCCAGCACCTATGGACAACTCTTTCACGCTACCGTCTACAAGGCAAACAGAAACCAAGGAAAGAACTAAAGGAACTACGAAAGAAATGAAGAATAACGGAAAGAAATTATAAGTAAATTAAATTAGGGCGAAGTACCAATTGCGGCGAAACGTGCACTGTAAATGTTTTTTATTTAATGGCTGGAAATTAATACACTATGGATTAGGTGCTGAAATATATTGCATTCCAGGTTTCATATAATGTATCTTTATAAAAACTATGGAAGATGATTAAAAATTTGGCTGATTCAATTCATTGAAAACAAGACGTAAGAATAATTTAACTCTATCTAATGATTGATATACTATAAAATATAGGAAAAAAAATGTTTTTAAGCTTACCAGTGGCTCCGGATGCAGTGGATGTGTTCATCCCTGAATTCTTGAGGATCTCGATGAGCTCGCATCGGAAGGCGCTGATGTCCTGCTTGATTTCGTTGACATCGTCCTCAGTGACTCCCTCACCCTCGGTTTTTCTTTGCTCTACTGTTACGTATCTTCTCACAAGATTCCTCATAATGCCCTGATACCGGTAATCTCGCTCCAGTCCCTGCTGCTTTTTTCTCTGGAAAAAGAGAATTGCTCCTGTGATGAGATCTGTAATCCTTAGAATTTTCCATATGTTTTTTCTTCTCTGAAAGAAAAATGTTGTCAATCATTTTCTCCCATAAAAGTCATTGACAGCCTGGGGATAATAATATAAACAAAATCCTAACCCTGATTGTTCGCATGTGTTCCTTCTTCGCTGCTCTACTGTGGCCGCAAAGTTTTTTATAAAGCCACATTAGGATGTATCCGGCACTTTTTGGAGTAGGGATTATGTTGAAGGGTGGAGGAACAGTACCACCTTCCTCAAAGTAACTGATCCAAAGTTTACTTCTGGCAAATTTCCACTCGACGTCCGCTCGTTCCTTTAAAAATTAATTTCTGAATTATCAGACTCATTTTTAGTTAGTATAATTTTTAAATGAATAAGCTGATGACAAGTTATAGAATCAATTAAAACAAGAGAGTTAAAATTTTCATCATACCGAAATTAGCTGATAGGAGTGATTCATCATCGCGATGAGGAGATTCAGTAAAACGACAATGTTTATAACGGAATAGGTCCCAAACATAAGCATCCCCCAGAATCGAGTGAAGACTTTGATGCCATCCAATTCGAAACTTTCAAGATCGATCAATCCAAAAACAGCCCAAAAAAGCGTTTGTATGGTCTCGAATAAGCTGTTTAATAAAATAAATGGTATAATACCAGTTGAAAATATTTATTATTTACAATAAATGATTATAATGCTGATTCTGAGAGAAAAAAAATTGTAATAAGAAAAAAAACGATGGCAGTTAAAAGAAATGACTGCAGGTAATTGAGCTATTTCAATCGAATCGAATGTGAACCGAACTTTTTGCTGAGGTTTCAAACCCATTTTTTCCCAGAATGATCCATTACATGTATCCCCATTCTCATTTAATTGCTTTCTATTATTCGCTATTTTGGTCTTGAATCAACCCCAAGTTTTTCACTACGCGGCACATTGGGTCTCGAAAATTGAAAATATACACAATGTAGAACTAGCCAATGTAGAAGTTGCTGTGTATTGATATTCACTTCAATTGAGTTTTTTTATAGTGGTAAATGTACTTCTTCTATGTTTCATCAAGAATATAAATCGGATATCAAATTAAAAAATTGCTCATCGTATAAAACGTACTTTGCAAATCTTCGCCAGACAATGCAAGCATTTGGATCCATGTTCGTCACATTTGCATTTTGAGGATAAGGCGATGCAGTTGGACATTTTTTCTTCTCCAAATCCGCATAATACCATAGAAGTTGATTGAGCCCTGAAATTCGAACCGATCAAAAAGCTCTTAAAATAAAAATAAAAAATCGTAAACTAAAAATGTGATAAAGTTGAACATTCACTACATACCACAGGAAAACGCGAAGAGGACTAAAACGTATAAAAAGAAGAACTTCATGATATCCACCACCATTCTTGAGAGAGACACTTGAAGAGGACCCAAGTGAGGATTCACCGAAAATATGTAGACTAGTTTCAAGGAGCTGTTTTTTAAAAAATTCGAAAGCATGAGCTTAAAATTTATGTAAACAAATTTTTTATATAAGTAACATAAAAGAGTGAAATGATTGAATTTTGCAGACAGTATGGCAACAACTAGTAATGCAATCAAAATAAAAGTTTATATTCACTTGGCATGGAATGATATTTCTCGTAGTTGAAAGTACGAGGGAAGTTTTATAGTGATAGTATATCCTAATAAATAAATGATAATAATATATATGAACCTGAAAATGTTGGCAGCTGAGAAGAGTCCTTCAGAGATAAGCATCGGATCCCACGTGTCCCACTGTTCTCGTTGAAGTTCTATAATGGAACCGTGTTCGCGACCCTCATTTTCCTTTTGAACCCTATAGTAAGCGACCACCCTTAACGCGACTGTCGCCACGTACAGCGAGTTCGTTACGAAGTCGATCACGTTCCACATATCGTTCACGTACTCTTCAAGGCCCACATCCCACAATTGCTTTACCTCTGACCAAATCAGTCCGGAAACCCAGGCCAATATCAACCTGCACATTCATGACATCAGAAATTGATGAAAGCGACACTTAAATTCAAGATTGCCTTATCGAAAATACCTGACCTTCTTATGAGGTCTCCTTGACTTAGAGTAAGACCATTTCTAGTAAAAAAAACTACCCCTTTTTTAACTTAATGATATATATTCCTCATTTAATTTATCAAATTGCATGTTCTAATCTCACAACCTGTGTCCTTCTGGAATACAAAATTTAGCAAATATTTTACTGAAAAAAGTAATTTCCTCCCACTCTGTAACCATAAATAATTCGGAAGTCACCTTCATACTGCAGAAATTAAATTTCAGTATTTAACGAGGAGTCCATAATTTTCACTTTCAATGTAAACTGATTACATAATTGCATAAACGATTGCCAACAAGTAATGTACCATTAAATTTGATCAATTAAAAATCTAGAATCTATATCTATCTTTCCAACAAAAAGTTTACTCGCAATTCTTGAAACTTTTTCTGATTGTTTTACTTGATGAAGTTTCACTTGTTTCACTCTTACTAAAAAAGTTCTTTGTTTCTTAAACTATTAAAGAACCCATTAAGGCGAATAAAACGTTTTTGCTTTTACGATCTGAAACTTGATAAAATACGTAATTTACTTGGCGAAGGAATCCCTTGAATACCTTTAAACAGTTTAAACAAAAAATTTTCTTTTGTAAAATAAAGGTCCTCACCATTCAACTATTGTTGGAGCTGCTCCTCTCTTTGTTGGCGTTGGATCATGTTCTTCAGAGGGAAAGACGTGTCCCATCCAAATACCAATCACACTCTCTATCCTCTGACTTGCCAAAATTAACATAACTGGAATAAGAAAACGTTTTTTTTTCATTTCGTGGAATTCAAAGAATCTTAAGCTTGGATGGAGAAATGAGAATGTAATGAGAGTCATGCCGCCCTTCCGGTTGGCTTGTTATAGAAGTTCTACTTCCAGCTGCTACAGTAAAATACTCTGAATTTTGGCGGCTCTCGTAAAAATGTCAGATTGGATACATTAGTGCTTATGTAAGATCAAGGGCCGTGGTAATTTATACTAAGGAAATTTCCCTCACTTAAGGATCCTTTACTTTAATTTAAAAATAATAACAATGAATGTTAAGGTGTCAAATTAAGGCAAATCTATTCCCATGAAAGATGAAGTGAATATAGAAGAGATTGAGGCTTTCCTTGATTTTGCTGTCATTTGTGATGTGTTTCGAGTGGAATTTCAGATTTCAGCACGTCTTGAAATTAAACATTAGCTGCATGTTTTGAACAGTTTACAAATACCTTTCAGTATCGTTACCAAATGTTAATAATAGGCTGGTTACGGAAAAGTGTGATTCATCTCGATTTCAATGAATGAAAGGAATTGCAACCCAAAAATTATTATTTATTTCCTTCGGCCATGTGAGAATAATCCCAAAATTCCTTTCTAAAAATAATAATCATAAAAAGATATTTACGCAAATTGAAAAAGTATTATTTTTTATGATACGTGGAAAAGTAATATTTTCTGGAAGGAAAAGTGATATGGAGGATCTAATGGGTTTTGAGATAGCATCAGAAAAATGATGTTTGCCAAAAAAGTGACAACTTACATAGAAATGTGAAGTAGGAGGCAGAGTGACATATGAATTTGATGAACGGTTTCCTCATAGTTTGGCCGATTGAACTGTGAGGGGCGATAATGTAGGCTACACTATAGAATGGGAAAAACATTCCAATTCTAACGATTTGCACAGCCTGAAGAAACATATTCTTTCTGCGAAATCCTGGAAGGCCTTCGTACCAAATCGATGCCAGCAATTGCTGTACATTTGGATGCGCGACGAACTGAAATATACAGAAACGCTCTCAAATTATCCTGTTACATATTCCTAGGGATAAAGGAAATCTCTGGGATTTGGAAAATCGGAAAAATAAATTCCTGACTAAACTTTCTAAAATCCAGGTGAATGAAAATTGAAGCTTTTATTTTAAATTAAAAAAAGGACAAGAAGCAATCTCATTAAAAAAGACTCAGTCGAAGAATAAAATTAGTATCGAATATCAATAAAGACTTAAACCCTGGAAAATGTGTAAGCAGTTTAAAAGAATTGCACATTTATTGGAATTAAAAATTTAAAGGCAAAAATGAAGTGCATTACACGGCAAGTCATTAATTTTTGATTACTGAAGGCTCATCGATTTAGGAAATGAGTTTCCTATCGATCGAGTGAGGGAGAGTAATATCGAGATTTTAATAGAGATAATGAATGTGGCCAAGTTTTCAGCTCATTACCTTTTTCTGTCGAAGTTTAATCGCCAACTTGAGGCGATTTAGGTGCATCCTTTCCCCATGCTCGAAAGCAGGACCATGTGGGTCATGATTTAGGAGAATTTCGAGTTCTTTCGAACTTCTCGTATGGTCCAACAAGGCAGTGGCAAAGTCCTGACATTGTCTTCTAAGTTCCTGGATAACAGTTTGTTGATTATGTACAAACTAAGTATTAGGGTGAACTACAAACTAGTAGATTCTAGGTATATACAAGATTTAAACTCGTATCACTTAATCATGGGGTTAACTGAATATCATGTGTGTGTTCCGAACAGGCATTCTTGAAGCTATCGGAACCAAATCTTGCAGAGCATCATAATCTTATCCTGCAGATTTTAAAATATATTTTAAAAGTCATTTAAAAGCCAATCAGGAATGAAACAATAATATATGTGAGATTTTCGAGAGGATATTTTATATAAAAAAAATATATTAAAACCTCTCGGTAAATTTCTATTAAGTAGTTTCTATATATAAATCTCTGCTAAGCTTCATTCACAAAAAACTGCAAAATGTAACTAATCTCAGAAATATTACCATGTTATGTAAATGATATATGCATGTAAAAACTATATAATTCAAGTTTAACGATAATTTAAAACGTGAGGTAATAATAAAGTATAGAGAAGGTGGATGATCCAACCATATTTTTCACCATGTGTAAATTTATTCCGCATAAATTGCAACATGGGTGGAGGAGGTTTTAGTTAGTCGACACTAAACCCAATGACTTTTCTTTCCGCAATGAAAGTCATGCGTGTGACGTGAGGGTAAGAAGCTGATTTCACGGATAATCAATTCCGAGACTCATTCCCTTTGGAGGGGAGATTGTAATGATTATCAGTCTCTCTTTAGGAACCTGTTAGAGCCTTATCTATTTTATTGACTTTACTGATCGTGTTTTAATTTGAACCAATTGATTTTATTTTTCCTAATCAAACTCATAAACATATATCGTATTTTCTTGAGATTCAATTGTCAGATTAAAAATTTTCTAGGTATCATTTTAAAGAAAGTTCTGCATAAAGAAATGTGTAAATGTGTCCTTTCGCTTTAACTTATTTTTGTACTTTTTTAGCTGCTTATTCAAAAGTTTTTATGCACTTCGGTTAACTGCAGGTAATTACTGTGTTGTGAGTACTAGTAAATCCAGCAGGACCAGAGGCATTTTAAAATAAATCGCATCTCTTGCCTGAGGGTTATCAAACCTTGCTCTTTACGCTCATTTTTGCCTGTTATATACAAAGAAAGTTTCTTTTATATAACTTTCATTGTTGAAAATATAAAATGCTACTACTTTCTAAGAAATTAAAAAAAAATCTTTTCATTTTTGTATGGCTACGAAAGTATCTCAGGTCATATTCTCTCTCTAATTATGACCTTAAATAAAAAAGGAAATTAATATATTGAATGAAACACTCAAGAAGTAAGATAACGAATGGAACAAGAAAAAAGAACAAGAAGAGACAAACCAAGAAATATGAAAGTGTTTACTTTCATCTAAGTGTCTTATGATTTATAATCAAATAAATCTTAAGTTTCATTGTTTTTGAAGAGTCCTTAAACTTTCGGCAATTAAATGCAGAAATGGTGAGAAAATGTGATGGAAGGAGTAAAAGTGAAGAAGCCATCAACTAACTTAAAGCAGCACATCATAACTTTAAGAGGACCTAATAAGACCAAAATGTTCTCTAAGATTATTAATGACAATTTGAAATCCAGATCTTATTACTCTCCAAAGTCATCTCGTTATGAAAAGTTAAGAAATGAACTCTGCTTTTATGATCTTCGTTGAAACTTTCACTCTCATTTAAAGTAGATGACATGTACCAACTAAAACACTTCCTATTCAAATTTGGTTCTATAATTACTTTCCTCTTATTAGATTATAATAATAATTAGATTTAATAATACAAAATATTTTTCATTCTTATATTTGTATATCTCTTATACATTATTATTCTTCCTGTTTGGTATAGAATCTATAAGTAAATCTCTTTGTATGTTGCACAGTATTGGAATTTCTCTTTAGAGTAAAGATAAAGGCATATTTGAAACTGATAAGAAAAATGGGATTCTTTCGTGTACTTTTTATTTCTTATTTTATTATATCTTTGCAGATTAATCTAAGAAGAGTATAAAAAAAGAGCCAAAGGCAACAAGAAGTTCCTAAACATTTCAGAGAGTGCAATGAAATTTTATTTAGAGCTTCACCTGGTACTCGATCTTGAATTCGTGCTCAAGAAAGGAAAGACGTCGAAGCACCCAGGAGAGTTCAAAGGCCGATAGAATGGGGTCCTTGGAGGACAAGGCGATTAACGAGGGTGATGCCAATGCCCGATAGGCGTTTATTCTACTCCTGGAATGTCGAAGCGAATCCTCACTTCTGGACGACACACATTCGTCACAACTGTCAACAAAAATTTGTCAAAATATTTAATATCGATATTTAATATCACCCTTTCGTAAACTCCTTTTTCACATTAGAAAACTTTACCCGCAACGAACGTCATGAGGTACGGGCAAAGTAGATCCTCGATCAAGAAGGATCTTTATTATCTCATAGTTATCTCTGTGAGCCGCGAGGATCAGAGGTGTTATATCCGGCGTGAAAGTTGCGGTATCCGGGTCTAAAGCTTCCCAACTCTGAAAAGTAGTTGCAAATTTAAATTACGTTATTTTAGAGGAATAAGCCTCTGTCGTGACTTTTTCTCGAATAGCCTTTTAATTCATCAACTTCTTAACATGCATATATCAAAAGTGATTCGAATGGTTCGAATGCATAATTTCTGCACTGATTCAACTCTCTGGATTAGTTGGCTTTAAAATCGATTAAAATCCGACCTAGAATTTCTTCATTTTTCATCTTCCACCAGAAATCTTGCACCTGCTAGCAAAATTAAACGCCCATCTCTTTTCTCGTGAGCAGCGTTTACATTTTCCATTTTACGATCAGCTTCTGATGAAAGAGATTTACTTTTATATCCTAGATCGGAAACATAAATTATCGTTTGCATCGAGCAACCAGAGTTAAAAATTTCTGTGATCTATTTTTGTATCTTTAAACATAAATTTTTTATTTTTAAGATTTCGTACCCTCAGACCTGCGAATAAAACATTTATCTGCTATCATGCATTACATGCATTTTTCATATTAACCATTGATTTGATCTTACAAATACATTCAGTGTAAGCAGCATATTTTTCATACCTTGTAAAGAAATTCTACATGGAAAGCATCCTTTTGGGGCAAATGATTATTTGTACATTTTTATAATACAGTTTATTTAAAGTATGCAATTATGCAGATGGAATATTAATTTCTGGTATCAATTTTCTGATTATTTCACTACAATAATAATTTGCGATAAAAGTCATGACGAGGCAAGTGATGTTACTGACTTTTCTAGAAGCCACAAGATTCTGCCGTTTCCTTCATTTCATGCAAGTTAAGCTTTCAGACATTGCATACAAAACATTATTATTTTTTCTCAAGTTTCTAATTCAATAATGCATAAAAATATCAATTCAGTTATTATTTAGCGAATTACTGATCAAAGATAACTGTATTTATATATAGAAAATGGCATCGATCAGGGCAATCAGAAAATGTTAGAGACGTTTTCAACTACGCACAAGTCTACGAACGGGCAAAGCGGACGATACAGAGCGGCTTACATGTGGCTCGCCCACTTTTCTTATACTGTCCTCGTTATCGAGAAGGGCCTCCACTGCCTCGACAAATTCTTCGGAAATCGCGTGAAGTAAAGCATCCTTAGTGTCGACTTTAAACTCTATTAACAGATCCACCATCTCCAAATTCTCGTTGTCTATTGCCATCAGCAGTGCGGACCTTCCTAATGGATCCACACATTTGACGTTTATGTAGTTTTCGTCCCGAGCCCTTTGCAGCTTTCTGTAACAGTACATTTTCAGCTGAAATTATTAGCATTTTTCAAGCCCTCAAAATTTAGAAGCGACAGAATTTTCGAAACCCTCAAAAAATTCATATAAGTAATTTTTTAACGCTGATCTGTTTGAAATTTCAACAAAGCGTGAAGAAGTAGATGAACTTTAAAGCACACGTTTGCAGTTTTGAAGAGTCTTCTATTTTAAAATCATTTGGTCTTTTGGTCTGCGGAATCTCTTGAACTTTTATGTATATTGACGATTAAAGGCGGCATTACCGTAGACTCAAAGTTACTTTCTCACCCTCTTTTTAACTACATAGATTTCATGCAATGTACATATATAGTCAAATTAGTCCACTCCATACACCCAACTTCCGTGACACTTTAGTATTCTAGAAACAGATCCTCGTTGTACGTTCCAAGCGAATTAGAGCATTCCGGGATAATTGTGTTCTTCTACTCAAACTCAACAATAGTAGATTGAAGGCAACCATCTACTGCTTTTCGATCAGGTATCTGCCTGATGTAAATATAGATCAGTAAATAATGTGGTTAACGATAAGGACAATCGAACCGAGAATCAAACTTCTAATTTCAAGGTTACACCCATTAAAAATTTTCTGAACCAGTGACTTGGGGTGCATTCAAAACAATCTTGTGTGTAAACATTCAACAAAAATAGAATTTTAGAATTATTTATTAACGAAAATACTGACCAATATAATACAGTTAATTCGAAAAGGCGTGGTGATTTCTCGACCTTTTTTTATGGAATTAAATGAATGAGTCAGCTTTTAAGAAAGAGTTAATGAATTCAGCGTATGGAGGGAAATTTAATTAAAGAGATTGTTAGTGCTTTGAGGTATGAGTTACAAGCTTAGAGGCATGAATGATTTTTATTTTTAAAGCTTTGAAGCTGGCATGACGTCTTCATAATGAGGCATTCAATTTTTAGTCTTTTATCTATACATACATTCAAAGGATATAATATACAAAGAGCGGTTTTTAAATATTTATATTTTAAGGGCAGTAATTGTAGGTTTATGAGAGAAAGCTGAATTTAAAAGCATCCTAAATTCAAAAGGTCTAAGAAAATAGAAAGTATCCTAATTTTGAACCGAATTTTTTATCGCAAACGAAACTATTTTGGATAAATTCTAGTCGGGTGGTTCTAAAAAATGGGCAACGGATAATTTACTTTACAGTAACTGTATGATCATAATGTTTGGTTTGGAGTCTATTCGCTAGGCAGTTGTATAGGCCGAAGTGAGTACCTAATAAAAAATTATAATAAAAATTTTATCATGCCAAAAGTGGAAATTAAGATATTCAGATAAATAAAAAAATATTCTCTAATAATGATAAATTTTTAGTCACTACCTTCTAACTGAAGCGACATCTCCACGTTCAACAGCTAAAAGAAAATGCTTTTCTTCGTAAGTGATACTGCCTATTTCTTGGTGAGGCCT
>JAUESI010000010.1:13334593-13349158 GCA_032275145.1 Synergus laeviventris | reverse complement strand
AAATAAGAAAAAGAAAGATTTTTTGATTTTCATCTACTCTCTAAATCTGAATGAGTAAGGAGGTACTAATTAGACTCAAGTTAGTAATAAAAATCCTTACTACAGGAATTAGTTAGACGATTAGAGATTCATTAGTAACTTCTTACTGACTCTGATTTATAAGCAGAAAAGACTTCAATTTCAATTGGACTTTCTCGACTTTTCTTCCTTTCCAATTACGAGTAGTCTACTTTGGATGGGCCATTCCGGATCCTACTCCGTTATCCCTTACGGTCTAGATAGCCAGCCAGAACAGTGCGAATAAAAACTGGAGGGACGACAGGCGGGAATCAATTAAAAGGGGAAATGGTTCGCCATTGTCCAACGAGTTGATTTCTTGTACTCGTTGGTGCGGAAATATGAAAAAGCTAGAGATTTACTTTCCCCTAGAGAAAGTAATTGGAACTGATCTGGGAAAGATATTTTCGTCTTATGATTGTTCTCGAGAAAATATTATCAATCTTTATCAATACACAGTTAATTAAAATAAAACGTGGAAATTTTATTATTTTAGTTTAATTATAATTTTAAATACTTCGTAATTTCTCATAAGATAAATTTCAATATTTTGAAATTTATACAATTGAAGTTGAGAGGTTTTGATCAAAAGATAAAGAAGTTGTCTTTGTTTATGCGGGTCTAAGATTAGGAAATATTTATCGTAGTAGGGTGAGAGGAGCATAAGTAGTAGTATGATGAACTGTGTGTATCGAGGGTGTGGTTGCTTGACAATTAGGGAGCGCCTCTGTAAACACTCATAGTCAGTGGTGGCCTTCGGATTCTTCGTCATCCAGAGCCAAGAGGGCTAATCATTGGCGCATACATTCTCGAGCACCCCTGTTCTTTTCTGAATGCCACGCCTTTCTAGGTTTCCTCTCTGGAAATCATTTCACTCTAGCTCAATTGTTACAAGAAAACATGTGTGGGCTAGTCACTTTATTTTTCCTTGTCATACAATGTATGTTAAAATAATTCATCTACTAAAATACACATGCTATAAACATAAGAGATACTATTTCGGATTCTTTATTTACAAACATTTTAAACTTTTTCCCCATTTGGGTATACTCAATAATTTTTTCAATAATCTTCCAAAATTCTCACAAGCTTCCAAGTTGGAAGCGATTCTTCAAATTAAATTTCATTTCGACTGAAAACTATATTTTCATATTTTGTAAACTGATTATTAAACTGTCAGTATCTTTTTCTCAATTACACAATTCTTCGAAAAATTGATAATGAACCAGAAATAGAATTTCGATTTCACCAAATGTATTTATTAGACAGGTATCCGTCACTCTGAATAATTGTGCATTTTGAATACAGTGGTATATCTGTAAATACTTGAATATTGTGACTCGCCTAACTCCAACATGAGCAAATATTGGTAAAATTTAGTCAAACACAAAGTGTAGTGATTCAAAACTTTATTAGAAGCAACGCAAATTAAACTAATTGAAATTCTGTAGAGAGTTGTAATTCTGATGATTTATATTATTAAAAAAAATTAATGTTAGGTATATATGTAATTTCAACACTTTTTTTGTATTTACGATTAGATAACTAAATTAGTATAAGACTCAAATGCACGAAGAGCAAGTTATTAATGTATAGAGACAATGTTGATTTATCTATGTCAGGGCACAAAAGCGATGAGTAAGTAGTAGAGATAGATAAGAGTCAGCCCGTATGGTCTCGGGCGTATCTTCCTTGACTACTGACATCCCTATTTTAGTTTCTCCCATTATACACATCAAACTACATTATTCTATTAAAATAAAACATATTCTCGTTTTTAATAAAAAAATTTTATTTTTAAAATGCTTAATATTTTGGAATCAACTAAGTTTATTTGGTTGAAAAATAAATTAGGTTCTTTTCGAATTTCTAACATTTTCGTGGTTCTTGAAGTTTTATTCTAATTGTAAATTTTAGAAATAAAGAATAACAGTCAGTTTTTTAAATTAAAGTCAATTTGTAGAAAGGTTTTTACGTCAACTTCATGTAGTAAAGTTTTAAAAATGGTTATTGAATCTTTTCTTGGACTAGAGTTTATGGAATTTTTCGACTTCATAAAACACTTGAGGTTTTATTTGCAGACAAATGGGCGTTACTCTCGAAATATGTGTCATTAAGGCAATTCAGCAGTTACTAGTGAAACCCTACTTATGTTTTTCCTTTTTGATAGGCAATATATCTCTCAAATGTCGTATGCATGTAAAAAATGTGCTTTTAGGTTTGAAATTGAAAAGGCAAAATGATGTATATCAAAATAAATTAAGTTCAACTAGTTTTGAAGATATTCTCAAGCATAAATAATGAAAAACATTGCAGCAGTTTTAATAACGTGGAATTAAAGAATTTTAAGGAGATATCATGTATATTAAATACCAATAGATTAATAAAAAGATTTATCTAGTTGTAAACCTCAGCTAATTGTGAGGCTTTTTTTTCACATTGCTTAATTGTTATATACAAGAGCCGCTGTTCAGCTTCAAAGTCAAACTAAACTTATATACCATTGCAGTTTCTAGTCTCAAAGGAAATTAAGTCGTAAAAGGAGAAGAGCAACTTGAAACTGTACGAAATGAAGTTTCAAACAAACAAGCCTAAACTTTTTAGAATATCAATATTTGATCATTTATCAATCAAAAGTTTGCGCAGTTCTCCGTATTTGGAGGTTTAAATATTTAATTCATTTCTGCCCTTTTAAAAATTCTCTTTAAAACCTTTTTTACATTCCAGAATTATTTTAGAGAATCCACTCATTATCTAGTATGTGTAATTAGTAGACATAGTACAAAGGTGAAATTTCGCTGCGAAATTCTATTTAACTTTTGAACGTTGCACACTTTTTTTCTTCGCGATATAACATAAAAGGCTGAGAAGTTTCCAAGAGGCTAACACAATACCCAGTTTACACTGAAGAACAAATTTTTACGATTTCTGATTCACGAGAGTTTAAAATGGCTTAAATTAAAATAGACAATCCTACATTTTCTTTATTTTCGTCCATCTTTTTATTTATTTAGAGATGAAAAGGTGATTTCCTTCAATTACAGGAATAAACATCTACCCTTCATGTAATTGAAGAAAGCGAAGGAATTTATATTTAAATTTGATGTCAAGCCCTCTTCAAATATAAAATTGGAATTTAGGTTATCAAAGAAAATTGTTATTTACACTAAAAATCTATATATTATTCAGCATGATAATTCTTCTTTAACTTTTTAAATTCTGCTTTCGAACTTTATTACTTGTTATGATATTATACCATATAATAATAATAATTTAATGAACCTGGTTTATTATCTAATTTTATTATTTAATATTTTAAACGATTATTTAATTAATGAACCGTTGCCTATCCTTACCTTTACTTTTTTATCGATCTCTGGCTTTTCAAGAAAGTGCATTGTCTGGTGAGTCGTCGACTGGCCTTGTGGAGGGGGTGTTGGCGGAGCCTCAGGATCAAAGTTCAGATGTTGGTCGACCCCACGTCGATACCCCCCCGTGGAGAAATGACCCTTTGAACTGCCTGACATTGTCACCTGATGGTGAAATTCTACCTCGTAACCACCCCCTTTATCAGGGGATCCCATACCCCCGAAGTTATCCTCATCTTCGCCCGTGCTTTCTGTAACAGAATAATTTAAATGTTCATTAGTAATAAACCTTTCTTCACCAATAAAATATTCACATTGATCATTTAAGTAAACAAAAAACGTAATTTACTCTTCTGGTTATTATCTCTGCTTTCCACTCACAAAAAAATTCCCTTTCTCTAAATCTTGCAATAATTTAATCAAAAATTTACTATAATACTCTTGACATGGTTTAGATTAAAAACTGCACCGATAGTTCATTTACGAAAATGCCTCTTCCCTAAATGCGATGCTTCTCTCATGGGAAAATGTTCATTTCAGTTATCAGTGTTTAGTTCAGTTTTTGATTGGTTGGTGTGAAAGGATTGTTTGATATTAATCATTCTCGGATTTTTAAAAGCCGAACATTATTGAAAGCCGAGTATTCATCGAATGTTAATATCCGGGAATTATGTGTGGCTCAGTTTCAGGTTTGAATCAGTAGAGCGTAATTAATGCCTGCATGTTGCTTCCTTCGATTCAGAGATTTTATTGCTGGAAGTTTATGAACATTACACTACATATCATTTTATTGCTTTCGTCTCACAAAGTAGAGATAATATTAAAGAGCATACTTTAAAATGCTCACTCGTAAAATATTGTCTCCTCCACAAATGTTTGCATTAGATATGTTTCAAATTACGAAAAATTTTGTTGCAGATTTCCATCCTTTAACAATTTACTATTCTTCAATTTCAGGGAGGTTGTTTTCAAGCATAGAATATGTAAAAGGGATGCTGCTATTTTCTTGAATGCTGATGTGATGGATCGACGATTATACTCTCTATTATTAGATTTTCAGTAAACCAACTTGCACGAGGATTCCATAATATTATCTGCTCTTATCTTACGACCATCTGAATAGACGATAACAGAGTAGAATATATGTATGTCTTTTTTTCTGTTTTTAATTTCTGAACTTTTAGTTTGTGAAAGTAAAATGAAGTTCCCTTAAAGTAGTAAAGATAAGTAAGCTGTAATAGAAGGTTACGTGGGATGAAGTTGTAAAGAGAAGACATAAGCGATCGTCTTGTTCAACTTGTTCAACATCGTAAAAAATGCACACTTACCCTTTTAAAACTGCGACGATTTTAGCTGCGAAGCATTATTCTTCGGAAGTGATACGACTTTATCATCGGTTTTACTACCATCATATATGTGAGCCCTAAGCAAAGGAGATTTACCGCAAACTATTTTATAACCCTTGTCACTTCTGTTAAAGATCGTCGTTTTTTCCAATCCTACTTTATTTTGAAAACCGTTGAAAAATTACTTGAAAGAATGACCACTATTTTTACACCTTAGATTCAAGCAAAAACAAGAAAATAAAGTTTAGTGGAAATCTTAGGAAGAAGTAGAAAACTATGACTTTAGTCAGCCAATATAAAGGAAAACCATTTGGTAAGTAATGAGTAGAAAACTACGATTTTAGTCAGTCAATACAGTGGAAATCCTATTTATCAGTAGAAAACGATGACTCTAGTCAGCCAATACTAATTTTGTTTTAAAACCAAATAATATTAAATTATGTTAATTTCATAATGCTGGAATTGTATCAGAATTTTTTTAAAGCCTTTTTGTTTAGAGAGGAACTTTTAAAACATTTTTAAAAGTTCACCTTCACATGTAATATTTTTTTTTACCCTCGAAACTTTTCTTTCTACATTAATTTCTCTTTATATTATATACGAATATTGTAGCTTTCGTCCTAGGTATTTTGAGTGCCTCTATAATGTCCTTATTTACTTTAGTTAATTAAACCTAATTTGAAAGCAGTCATTTCTTTCGTCTATTTCAGATATGTATGTACGTATGAAAGAAAAAATTTACAAAGAGAATTATTAAGTCCGATTTAATTAAGCAAGTTGAACCACTATTTGAGGAGGAATGTTTATATTTGCAATATTTCTAGACTCAAGTAAAAATATAAAACATTAAATGTAGCTTTTTTCTTGGGAAGAATGAAAAATTTTAAAAGCTTCATCTTTCATCTCTCATCCTTGTCTTTTTCGTAATACATTTTTTATATGCGAATTTTCGTGGTATTTTTACAAAGTGCAAGTAAGTAAGAATTGTAGATTATTGAGACAGAATTCAAAGTATCGTATTTCCTTGCGGAGTCATCAATTATTCTGAGGCTGTCAGGCTCAGATGAGTGAAATGCTCATTTTATGAATGCCATAGCAATACTCAAAGTTTGCTATTGTAAAATTATTATACAATAGATCATTAAAGCAGAACTGTCTATATAGAGCACAATGCTGACTGCTTGCTGCATTGGAATGGAGACGTGTTTGTGGTCGAGAGAGCATTTTGAATCAATTAAAAAAATAATTGGAGTGGCAGATCCTTTGACATCCTCAATAGACTATATACAAAGGCATAATTAACTTCTAATCTAATTAACAGACTACTTTAATATACCTTTCTTATAAACCTTTGATTAAAAGTGCCTCTATGTGCAGCTTTTATAAAAAGAGTAATACAGAATTCTGTTTACAGTAAAATTCAGGAATATTCACATATATCAATAAATTTCCGAAATTCTGTGAGAAACAGAGAAAATTTTATTTTATGTTCGCTCACTATGCCCAGCTACAAGGTGTTCATTCTCCTACAAGAAATATTCATTCTATCACATAAATTGAAAGTGACAGGAAAATTGTATATCCATCAAAGTAAATTATGGAACGAAGTTGCTCATAAATAATAATTTGAACTTTTACCATATATATATATATTGTAATACTGTTATTAAATTATTTATAAAATAATTTCATTTAAAATGGATAGAAAAAAAAATTTCATAAGAGGGTTTATAATATATTATATATAAAACATGGCGTGAGATTTTGAAATCCGAAACCTGAAGTAAATATAAGTCACTAATTAAAAGCTTTTCTCATATTTTATGCTTTCCACAATAAATCGCGCTGATTGTAAGAGCAAATGTTAATGCATTTATTCTTCAGCCCGGGGCACAATAAAAACGAGAAGTCGCGAACGTAAAACGGAAAATGAGATTATGTGTGACGGCCACATCTCTCTGAATTTAATGGATAGTAACGAGAATATTACAAATAGTAAAAACAAGGTGTGATAAATTTTCATTTTCACTTCGATCATAAAATTTTAACGTTAAAAATTAAAGAACCTTTCTAAGAAAATTTGATATTCAATTTTTAAAACCCATGCTGATAAAACTTCCATTAATCGATTTTATGTTCGATTAATTGTAATTCTGATACTGTCTGCATGGTAATACGTGACAAGTATTCATTAAAGATAAATCGATTCGTACTAATTATTAAGTATGGATGGTAATCTCATGAATTGAACATAACTAGTGTTCTTCACTGCATTGGAGGTAGCACTTTAGGGCGACACTACTAATTTACAGCACCGCGTATAATGTTCGATTTGAATTCACTAGAGCAAAGTCAGAGGATTTCTCTCCAGATTTTGCTGCTCTGCACAAACACTAAATTAATTGAAAATCCCTTATCTAAACTGTAAATCTCATAATAAACAATGTCTAGGCTCAAAATTTATCTTCTCGACAAGCTTTGCATTTTTTTTTTGCTTTTTTTCTTTTGTAAAATTTATGGTTGAAGCTTCGCTTATCCATCGAAAGTGAAGTTTTGCACGAATTCGTGAGGTTGACAAAAGCATTGTGGGTTGGTTGACACTATAGTCGAATGAGTTTCATCACTTTCATTGTGGCCATCCTGTGTGATATCGCGAGTAAACAAGCATATGGCATACACGAGAACACACAAAAGTCACGCATTGTGATACGCAAAAGCATTGTGTACAGAGTTGAATAAAAATCACTCTTCAATCTTGTAAAATATTTTTATTTTTATGAAGAAATAAGCAGCGTTAATTCGAAATAATATGATTCCTAAAAATGGATATATTGTAATTACTTTTTCGTTACCTTTTTTCGTTTGTATTCCAATTTTGAGAGTGGAAGACTGTGTTTCGTAAGCACTAAATTCCTTTTACACTCTTTCCTCTAATAAATTTCGGTTAGTACATTTAAGGAGTGTATATTCTGAATAAAAGATACGCTGAAAGTGTATGGTCCCATTTTTAGAGGGAATTTAACCAACCCGAGATGTTTCTCTTTGCTATAGAAGACTGTTTGAAGTTCCCCTAGAAAGCCAAAATCCTTTGAGTATACTCACTTGAGAAAATCCAATATAGGCTTTCTCAAATTTAAACCCGAAAATATTTTAAAGTCTAATTTTCAATTTTTTAATTATATTTCTCCGAGTTTCCCCTTTTTGCGGAAATTTATTTCAGGTGCAATAAACTTTATTCATAGGTTCTAGGTGGAAGATTGGGTCGATATATTCGGACCAGTGATTCCTACTTCAGTGAATGCACCTATGAAAAGGTGTAAGACTTTCTTCATATTTAATAAAATGTTAGATCTCCCTGAAAAGAAATGCAGAGATGTTGGAACTTTATGAGTTTCTGAAAAAGAGGCCAACCTGAAATTACATATTTACGTTGGGGATTTATTTTTCTCCAAAGTTATATTTAATAAAATTTTAATAAAATCGAGAATTTTAAGCAACAATCAATGTTACTGAATATTTGAAAATCTAATTGTAAGTATTTGAAACAGCGGCTTTCAAACCAATATCTCAG
Organism: Synergus laeviventris; assembly: GCA_032275145.1. Lineage (NCBI taxonomy): Eukaryota > Metazoa > Arthropoda > Insecta > Hymenoptera > Cynipidae > Synergus > Synergus laeviventris. The sequence continues at coordinate 13,340,816 of JAUESI010000010.1, read as the reverse complement.
AAATTAGGGTCTCCAGGGAAATTCTTTTATCGGCATACTCTCAAAAAAAAACCACCAACGTTAACAAGCTTTTCTCATAAAGTAAAAGTTTGAAGCCTTCTCTTAACTTTCTTTTCACTGATAAAAGCTTCTTGAACGTGGAAAGCATGAAAGCTATAATAATGAAAGACTCATGAAACAAAGGAAATTACATGAATCTGGAATATTTCTAAGTTCAAAGAAAAATTTATGGATGAGATGAACTACAGTTCTTTTTGAGACTTTTGAGAATTCTCTTTTATTTAATATTGAATAATTCCCTTAATTTTAATGTTTAGTAAATTAATATAATTCAGTAAAATGTTATTACGTTTTTGAATTTTTCTCATTTGTAGGCAAGCACCTGTTGCACGGTTATTACACCTCATGTACATATACTTCTTTCATCTACATTTACTTTTTCATGGTGTGAAAGACACACGCGAAGCTTCAATTTATAGCGAACGTTGATTAAATTTCTCGTTCAAGCAGATGACAGACTTGTGTTTAACTGTCAATTACTACGTTTGCTACATACATAAGTCACTTCCTTTATCCATCTATAATCACTCGGCTGGTTATTGATAGCAAGAGGGATTATACAAATTATACAAAAAATGCAAATTGTAAGTCTCAAAATCCACGGAAGGAGAATCTTTGAAAATTCATATTGGTATTTTTCTCAGTGAATATATGTTACTTTTTTGAAAAATATTTCCAGAGTATATTCTTGGAATTTGCTTCAAATGATCTAGACAGCATCTTCTATTTGGGCCACCACAGAATGATGAGAATGAAGAGATGAGGAACCACAGAAGTATAGTTTTATTATAATCAAACCTTGAAACTTCCGAATTTTGACGGTGGTAAACATCGGACTGTAAATAATGTGCTCTGGATTTGATGTTCCATGTTTTGACACAGCTGACATGAAAATGAAAACATTTTGCCATTGAAACAAGTGATGATAAACTAACCGTTAATGGATCGTAAAATCAGACAGGAAAATTTAAAAATATAATCCTCTACAGTAAAATAAGCTTATGATTTATTAGAGCTTGAATATTCCATCAGATTTTAGTTTTCAACCATTTTTGACCTGGAGAAAAGTATTTTCTCATTTTAAATATAAAATAACAGTTTGTGCAATCCTAAATTTTAATTTAATCATTGTATACTTTAATAATATGGTTAAGAAAATTATGTATTCTGAAAATAATATTTTCGAAAGCATTTCTCTCTAAATTAAATTCCTTAACTTGTTTTCAACCACGTACCATGAGCTGCAATAAAAATGGGTTGCTAGACTCTGCCCAATCTGCCTCGTAAAATGCCTGCACTTAAAAAAAGTTTCAAACAAATTTCACACCTATACTACTTTCGAGTGTAAAAACATGAACTTAAATCCGCTGGAGGCGTTGTTTGGCAAGAAACTGACCCCGTGCTTTAGAATATTGCCTTGTTTTTGTAACTTCAATGAAGGAGACTAGACCGATGAAACTTTTGGCGCTAGACCAAGAATTTAATAATGTGAATAATATCTGGAGCTTTACTGCAATATAAACGAGCGTATTTAAAACAGTTTATGTCTTAGGATACTTCAATGAATAAGAAAAGGTCCATTTGAAACTGAGGATCAGTTCACACCAATGCTTTCGCACACTACCATCTTATCCATTATTGGAAAGCAGTTGAGGAAACTTTCTGCAGTTATGATCTTAATTTTCCACTTGATCGCTGTCAAAAAGAAAAAGAATACGAAACTTTAAACGATAATAGAGTTCAAAGTAACACCAAGTAACACCACTTGGAAAAATTAAGGTGTTCTTATAAATTATTCCTATTTCTTTATACTTCATTTTATAATTATTGTCTTTACATTACTAAAAAGAAATGTTAGCAATGAATTGTAAATGTAATATTTTCAATCAATATCTTTATCAATATCAAATGTTTATTTTTTTTACTTATTTCGTTTAAAAAATTTTCTCTTTTTCAATCTTTTGTTTTATTTTTACAGAAGGAAGGTATTGCTTCTGAGATATCAGGAAGATAACTGGAGAAATGATATTGAATTTCTATCTCGTAAAATTGCTATTCCTGACACTAGAATACTGAAGTACTTTAGATCCAGTCGTACGCGTAATACATAAGTATATTTATTTATAAAAGATTGACATTTTGACACTGTTGACTTTATCCAATTTTCACGCACGTGTCTCAGAATCTGTATTGCACTGGATGCGATTCAGGGAGAAAGTCTGAGGCATAAAACAATAGCATGGAAGTTTCTCGCATAAAAAAACAAGCTGAGTAAAAAGTGTGTTTGCGCTTCAAAATTTCCCATGTAGAGATTTTTCTTAAAAAAATATAAAGAAGACGCGAATTTCCTCCTCTCTTCGACAAAAACGAAACCAAGTTATCAAACTATGTAAGATCAATATTTAGTTATTCACATTTTAAAACGAACTCAATTTCTTGTAAAATCAACTTCTCAACTCTTTTTCTGATGTATTACCAGCATTTCCAAAAGCTCCTGTTATCTCCTGCAAGCAGAAACATTCATGGATTTGTTCAATTTGAAAAAAAGGTAAAGCAGTTGCTAAAAGAGATCAAAGTGCGCTCTGGAGGTCGAATCGTAATATCTCACTCTACTTTCTGACATCCAGGAAGTTATATCTCTTTCGTAATCGAGACCATATTTCCTTCCGTGGGCGTCTCTTCAATTTTCATCGCATAATCTAGAGAGGAGTTTACTTTAGAGGAATTCCAATCAATTCATTCTTAGATTACATGTTGTTATGGTTTTGGATTCTAGTAGCTTACGAATCGTTGAAGTTCAAAAAGCGAGTCAGATGTACGTTGAGTAAACAAATCACCCTACTTGTGGAAGGGGAGGTTGTGCTTGTATAATGTATAACTCAGTATTAATCTGACTCAGCAAATAAGGAACGTGCCAGGAGCAATTGAAATTCTTCTCAACTCTTCTTCTCTTTCACCCTTCGCATTTCTCGTTCATTTTTCTCGAGAAAGACTCTTTGATTACCCATCTATAGCTTTCTTGACACTTTTATTTGAAAAAGAAGCCCCAATTGACTTTATAATAAATAAGATTACTTATTTGAAGCGCTGAATGTGAACTCTTCTTTCAACACAATTTCCCTTTTTGATCTGAAACCCTCAAAGTAAGGTGCGATCTGTCGTATAAGGAAAATCGAATTTTAAATATTGTACAAAGGATCAAAAATAAAAGGTCTTTAAAGATTTGCATTTATTTTTAATCAGCTATGCAGAACTAAAAATAAAAAAAAATGAAGTAACAATGCAACCTCTATTGCGAATTGGAAGTAAATAAAATGGCTTTGCTTTGTTTTACTTTATTGCAGAAGTGATGGTTGAAGAATTTCTTTTTTTTTTCTTTGATTGAGAAGCATTGTTCTTGTCAAGAATTACATTTGTCCTTTTCCAAGCGAAGAAAGATGAAAAGAGAAATGTACGGTTTCTCTGGATAGCATTATTGAGTACCCCATGTGTTATATATGAACATTTTCTTGCACCTCTCATGCGAAAATGGGTCGCCATAGAAAAAAAATTGCCATTCAGACTGCCAGTAGTCAGGGACGGCTTGAAATCTTGGCGACATCATAAATTATAAAGAGGAAAAACTTGAATGAATCCGGATTTACTTTTGAGTAAAAAGGAGTTAAATTTATCTAGTTAATCTTACTTAAAATATTTAAATTAATTTTTCCTAATGATTGTAAATAAAAGCAAAAATATATAAACACATTATTTACATTTTATGATAATTTTCGATTTTTTGCTCCTTTATTTATATTTTCTTCTGATTTATGTTAAGTCATTTTAAAAATTAGATTAAAATTTGAAAATATTGAAAAATTCTATTCTATAAAGCTTATTTACAAATTCAATGGAATATATTTGAATCCGACCCTGGAAGATATATCTGCTTGAATAGGTACATTCGTAGATCGTCGAATTTAAAGTGGCATTGTCGAGAAAAAGAGGGAAGGAAAATAAAAGGAGGGTGAGATAAAGCTTCAGTGTTCTCGACACAGGAAAAATAAGTTTAACGGATCCTCCAGAGGTACTTCCATTTCTTCTCCAACGTGACATTGTATTACCATATTCACCAACGACAATCATGAAATTAGCGCAAATTTTTACAATTGAAGTTTATGAATTTCCCTCTATTAAAATTGCAAATTAAATCGATAATGCAAATCTCACTTTCATCTTATACATTTTTACTAGATTTAAATTTAGTGACCCCCTAATTTTTTACACTTGTATTGTTATTTTTATAATTTATTAATTTATTTACTAACATCATTATTATTTGGTTGGAACTTATTTCATTGACTTAATTTCATAGGGAAATGCGATTTGATAGAAAATGATGTTAGTCTGTAGTAGCACAGCAATGAATATTGATTAGATTTCACTCTAAACTGATAAGCCGCATATTGAATATGCGTCACAATATATCTATGGGATCTAAAATATTAAACACAATTTATCAATTTATGTTATCAAATAAAGAACTTAAGAAATAAAGATATTACCACTTTAATCTATTCCAAACTTGATTGTTTCAATAAATTTGTGGAATAAAATGCTAATAACATGGAAGTTTATCACGCAGAAAATATAATAACTGTTTACAACTTCTCTAGTTCTGCAAAGTAAAAAATATTACGGGCTTCAGGATTCTATTCAGCTGAAATTAGTTTAGTGTTCTTGAAGTCTCGAATCTTCTATCTGCTGCAGAAAATTGAGTTTAGTTTTCTTAAAGGGAGAAAAAATGGAAAAAATGTTTAATAATAAAAAATGCTTTATAAAATTCTTGTGATTTTATCTCTCAATTTCGAGAACTTATTAGTACTTTATGAGGGCAGTAGTCATGAAAAATTCTTGAAGTGCATTCGCTGACTGAATGACTGAAGAGGAAATATTGTCTGCGGATGTCCAAGATCTTTGACATTCAGAAGCTGTATTCCCACAAATATAGCACCACCCTCCTCATATGAAGGTTCGTGGAATTTCCGGGTTTTCTTTTATATCAGTTTCGTGACTACATTTTTTCTTTTATTGTCACTTTTTAATTGTCTCTTCAATGTAATGTGGACAGGGTTATTTTCAAAAAAGCTGTAGAGTCTTTTCATGAAACCGAGGTTGACAAGGATACTCTTTTCTCTCTTGTTTTTTTTCATAAAAATTGGAGCGTGAACTAAAAGCACTATATATGTTGGTCTTTATATGTTTTGTGAACAGATATTGGGAGCGAAAAATGAAAGAGAAATACGTAATGATTCTTTTTCTATTCATCGAAGGAAAATGCTCAGAGTTTAGTAATTAATATCTGTATTGGACGAATCCACAGCCAATAAATGGGTAATTCATTGAAGAATTTGAAATTTGCCTGAGAAACGATGTTATAATAGTAATAGATTACTATCATCCACAAAAATGAATGTTTCAGAGAGTTAACAAGGCACATGAAATAATAAATGATCCAAGGATCATAAAGTGGAAGTCATAAATTGAAAGACTTCACGAATTCGAGAAAAATGTAGAAATCTCCGTGGTACCCATGGTATTTTCCCCGTTATTTTCTTTTGCCCTTTCTGTTAGGGTGGAAACAATCTTTATTTGGAGAATCCAAACATGAAGATATCAATCTTATCAATCTGGCACAATTTGAACATGACACCCAATGGATTTCATTCTTGAAAGCATCAATCATGAACCGCAGTGGGGTACTGCAGTACCCCATTGCGGTTCGACTTATTCCTTCAATCGGAAGTGAACCCGAAACCTTTTTCCTCGTTCATGAAAGGTTGCCAGAGCTGTTTCCGAACTGGAGATCATTCTTTCATCCTCGTGAAAGAGCACCTTGTAGAATCGATTTGAAAAGGCCTGAGGGCTCGATTTCCAAGGGATGAGCAAACGAGGTAGGTGGTATCCATTATAGATGTCTCGAAGCACTTAACATCATCGATCATGATTGGAACAAGTATCTTCAATAATGTCTCATCGTCATGAAAATGATCTTCCGAATTTGGAGTTTCTTTTAAGAGATAACTTTGATGCTGAGTCATTTTAAATCACTGCATTGAAATGTATCAAGCACTACGTCGTATGTAATTGACGATAAAATTAAATAACCCTGAAGGTTCATCGT
>JAUESI010000010.1:13300366-13334493 GCA_032275145.1 Synergus laeviventris | reverse complement strand
GTCGAAAGGGGGAACTTTGAAAATATTTGTTTCTAAATACTATATAGCCAGAATACCTCAAATTTCGAGTGGTTAGAAATATTTCGTATATTTGAATTAATTAAATAATCAAATTCACTCGTACCTATTAATATTTTTTTATTCTATAATTTTTGAATGAATATTAGCATTCCTCTTCATTTTTTTTGTCTCTCAGATATAAATTCAAGTCCCTCCTCAAGTTTGGAAACGAGCCACAGACTCAATATACCGAACAAACTTTCTTTTGTTTATTTAACTTTTACACATCATTTATCGAGAGTGTTTTCACAGTATACAGAAAAAATTCCTCCAATATAGTATCTTCATAGAAAAGCAATAAATGTCTCTCCTGGAATTTTCTACAGGTTATCGTCGCCTCATTGAAATCTTGATAAATTAATAAGCGATCTAAAGATAAGAAAAAGAAAAATTGCGAGAACATCTCCCAGGAGGGGAAAATATGATTTATCTGGTAAGAATTTTTTGCACGATTCACCGAGAGCTAAGTGGATTATAATTCAATTATATTGGATGAGTAACGGAAAATTACACGCCCTAGGAGTATCGCACGTGAACGTCATTTTACATTCTTGTTAACACTTCTGATCGGAGGTTACACTGTCAGCAACATTAATAAAAAGTACAAATTTGTCACCTTGGACTCAGAAATTATCCGATCATCTGGAAAATATTGTACAGACGATTCTAACAATAAGATAAGTGAATTAAAAAATTTGATCATCCAGTTGTCTCGTTTTATCGTCTCTAATCGATTATCTTCGTTATCTAGTGTGTCAACGAAAACCACAAAACGATATTGGCTCCAAGTTGACGTTTTGTTAGAGGCAATTCGAATGTTCACTTTGAAATTCAATGTCCTTATTGTGTTAATTTACATTGTTACTTTACTTCACTCACCAATCAAGATGAATAAGATGAGTAATGTAATAATATAAATAATGTGAACATGGTATAAAATAGGGTATTTAAAGTAAACAATTTTCACAAAAATTTTGACGAAAATTTTGACGATAAGCTTTTTCCTTAAGCTTTATTAACTTCGACACTTGTGAAACCCTTCAAGCTGTGCTCAAGAAGTATTTTTCATCCTTGAATGGCGTCAAACCGAGCATAAGAAGTATTCGTGGCCTCTCAGCCAGAAGTTTTCGTTTTCGCACAGCCAAGAATCTTCCAACTTTTTTTTTCGTTTTACCTAAAGATCAGACATATTGCATAACATGTATTCGTTCAAACGTGTGACAGAAAACTTTATTGAGCGAAACAAATTATTTTCTCTTATAGGATATTATATAAAGATATAAATATACCTATATGAAAAATGCGTCTCGTTGTTTTATCGATTGATATTATTTTAGCACAGCTTGCTACAAAGTGGACGATTGGATAAGCTGAAGAGCCTGGGGTCTCATTAGTTGAAGGTGTCGAAATGATTGACCCACATATGCCATGTGAGCAAGCATTACCTATCATCGTTTGTGCTTTGGAACACTCATGACAAAAGCACATTGGTGCGAAGATTCATTACCCTGCTTCTCTCGGATGCGACCACTGCATTTCAGCTCATTCCCCTTCCTTAGTTCCATTAAGAACAATTATTCAGTTGCGTGGTTGTATCTACATTCCAAAATTATACGTATCTAATATATGTACACCAGTGGATATAGATTTCAGGCGGAATCTCTCTTACTATCCTATAAATATTGATAATTCTGCCACACACATTTCTCTTGTCCACGTTTTACACTTTATTCCTTTTTGCAGAAACACAGAAATTTAATCTGCTAGGAAAAAAGAAGATCGAAAGAAATGACTGAATTTTAAATTTAGGGTTTACAATTTCTTAGCACAAATTACAATTTTAAGTAGTAAACCCGTATAACACAAAAGTTTCCAGAAATGTTCCTGAGATATTCCAATGGAAGGGTCGAAGTATTCCGAAAAATTTTCCTGGAAAGTTTGTATGCAAAAAATTGTATGAAACGTTTATTTTGTAATTAATATACGAGTTAAAATCAAACAGTTTCTGAAATGTAATAAATTACCTCTATATGTATGTTTAAATCAAAAGGTAGGTAGAAATTAACAAAATTAATTTTTTTTATAATTATCTTTTAATAAAAACAAACAATTACAAAATAACATTTTAAAATTTACTTTTGAAATTTGTTAAGAATTTTAATTGGGTCTGTAAGGAAAAAAAAGGTAATACTATAGAATTATAATATACAAATACATTGAAAATTCACTGAGAATCAGCAAGTTTTTATTGAAAATTATTAACGTATTAGAAGATTGCGATTTTATTAAAAGATAATTATAAAAAAAAATTCATTTTGTTTAATTTATACCTACCTTTTGATTTAAACATATATATAGAGGTAAATTAGCGTTTCATACAATTTTTTAGCATACAAAAAAAGTTTCGGGAAAAGTTTTTACCGAATATTCCCTGAAATTTTATAAAACAATCTTCCATGAAAACTCCTTACGAAAATTCCCTGAACCTTCCTTGGGAATGTTCCCTGTTATGCGGACATTTACCTACTTCCGGGAAACTTCCTGGAAAATTTTTCGGAATGCTCCGAACCTTCCATTGGAATATTCCAAAGAATACTTTCAGAGCGCAAATTGACTATTTTAAATGGTAAATTCAGCCATGTTCTTTTCTCCGTGTGTGACGATAATAAGAGTGGTAAAAAATTCAGTGTACATATATACCATAGAGCACTGACGTTACTGTCCAATTTTTTACGATTCAGTTTCAGTAGACATTATTCATGCTTAAATTATATCTCAGTAACAAACTTTCCATAGAAATCGTAGTTCTACTATAATTAAAAATCAAATAAAAACAATTTATAGAATTACGAGAGCATTTAATTCTCGTGATTAATACTTTCTAAAAAAAACTGATGGATAAATATGCACGAGTAAATAAACTGGTGAACAGTTAGAGTGAATACATCGAATTCAATTCCTCAGAACTAATTCGAACTGCATTAACCACTCATGTGCTAATTCATGAAAAGTTTTCAGCTTTAACAGAAATAAAATAGTTACAAACATAATTGAATTGAATTAATTAATGGAAAGAAAATGAAACGAGAAATGCTAGGTGTGACATATAGTAATTATGCAATTCTTTTATCTCTTCAACATTTCTAATTGTATGCCTCGTACAACGAGCGACGTAAATAGAATGAAATCAGTCATACGAGTAATAAATTATGCCATTCTAATGATCAATATGCATGACACTCAATTCAAGTGTTACCTTGTTAATTGTTATACGTTAATAACAGTCTGATGGACTCCATATACAAATAGCTCACAAAGCATTATCATTTTCAATATAAGTAATACAGTTATGATTTAAATAGACTTTCATCAAAATGAATGAATTAGAGGGACAGCTGTGGCTTTTATGTTATATCGAATGATTTATATATTGAGTGATATTTTGTGTTTAAAGATTGAAAATACTTCTGCGACAAAATGAATTCATGAGAAGCAGTATCCAATGTTTTATGTAGATCGATGAGACATTAAAAGAGCTATAAAATATATACCTGGACAGATTTCACGAGTTGTGCAGTTTATTTGATATTGCAAAACGAATTGGTTCTCGTATTAATATTTCAATAACTTTTAAATTTAGGACAGTGCAATAATAAAAAATAAACTACTAGAAATCGATGTTCAGTAGCGAGAGGATTCAAAGTGTCTCGCCTAATTACCAATTAATTGACTGCATTAATTTCATCTTTGTTTCAAAGTGGTAGGTTTGGTCCTGAAAGTCGTCAACTTTAAAGGTGCTGTTTAACTTGATGCTGCTTTTTAGAACTTTTGAAAATTTTGAAAAGTTTAATTAAAAGCTATACACGCGCGTAGAGTAAAGAGAAACCTGAGTTAACGATAAGCCGCAATATGATTGCTCGTAAAAAGGTATTACGTGCATTCTGCAAGGTCCCTTACAGATATTTTTTCTCGTCAGCTCCCTTGTTGAAAACTGGATGAAAAAAATACTATTAATAAAGCATTGCAATACTTTTTAGTAATATATCCACCTTCAAACTAACTTGAAAGTTTGAAATACTTATTGGAGAATTAAGTTGAAATTACAAGGTCTTCATTTGCATAACGAAACTGTTCTTAAATAGTTTTAAGCTCCTGCAACGACTCAATATTTGAAATCGATTAAGCTCGAACTTTTATACTGTTAAATTTTTAAAAAATTAGGGATTAAAGTTTAACATTTAGAAATATATTACGTAACAAAATTCCGTTCACTTGTTGTTCATTAAGTCCAGTGAAGTAGAGACTTTTATTTTGATGGTAACTAGATACTGAGTCTACAGAACTCAGTAAAAAAGGTTGGCAATAAAACACCTAACGACTGAAAGGTTTCTGCTGACATCATTCACGATATATTTTTTGAAGGTAACGTTCTTCTTACCTCTAATGTCCTTTTTTCATCGATCTCGGTGCACATTTAAAAAAAAATACTGTGATCAGTTTTCCTTTCCGAGCTTTTATTTCTACTTAGATCATTTTAAAAGTGGATTCTTTTTCAAATGCAAATCACTTCTCTTCGTAGAGAATATTCTTGCCATTATTATTCGATTAAATTCGGATGCTTCGAGGACTGAATGATTAATAATAATCTAGTTTCCAAATCGAGATTCTTTACAAGAATATACAATGTTTCAATTTCTTATGACTTATTCCATTTCCAGTTCTTCTAATTCCCTATATTGATCATCATATTCGCTAAACAACAGGACAACTCATTATTTCGATGAAGTTTATATGCATGTAATAATACAACAAAGACATATTATCCTTTAATAGCTTCTCAACCATGTTTTGTCTAGAGAAAGGATCCCTCATTTTACCCTCGAGTTTCCGAGGACAAAGAAAAGCACTTGACCATAAAACATATGATCCTAAATGTCTGTTTTGTAACTAGAATTCTACTAACTCGATAAACAATGGCAGGATAGATGAAAAAAAACCGCAGAGATAAAACGCGTATAGCACGAAAATTTCCATGAACATTTTTGGAATGTTCCAAACCTTCCATTGGAATATTCCATAATTGTCCATGGAAACTTTTGTAGAGCAGGTAAGATAAGAGAAAACACAATGGTGATAATTTGAATCTAAATCAAAGCTAGATAGAACTTTAACAAGGCGGAAGTAAAATGAATTCAGGACAAAGCAAGTGGCAAAATAAAATAAGGAATCCCGTTTGATGTTGAAATAAAATATCCTTGGTCTCAATTCTAAAACGCAGAATCTGATGACAAGATTTATTTTGTGAGTGGATTTGAACTTATATACGACTCAAAGGATGTCTTCAAAATTTTTGAATGAAATCCTCTCGTAAAATTTTCTAAGTCGCTTTCATAACACTGGTTTGAGTAAAAGGAGCACAAAAGTTATAAAATGTCTCGCAGAAATTATATTTTATGTCGCCTACGTTGCAGCTAGAGTACATAAGTTTCTCCCTTTACGTTCTGGTATCCTCAAGCCAGAACTTGTGAAATCTAAGGACTTAAAGAGATTCTTGAATGGTAGAGTACAGCGATAAGTCACTTTTATGAGAAAGAACGCCCTGTCGTTGTCTCTGGTTATTTAATAGTGAGATTCTCTGGTAGCAGAGGAGCATGTCAACGACGTTGAAATCCTGATAAAATCGACGTCCTCATTTAAAAGGGAAATTTTACTCCTACTAACGCTTTTCTGCATACGTGAGAAAGTTACGAGTTCAACGTGTACTTTGAAACAACGAATTACAATCAATTCTCCAGAAATAAATATAACTTGAATTGACATTAATTTGGTTGCTTGATCAGCGATGAATTTATCAGCAATAAAATCAAGTATTTGTTTGAAACAGTTATTATTATGCTTTATTTATAAAAATAATCAAAGATCGTCTTGTCCGCAGCTTCACAGCTGCTTTGAAGTTCTAAATCTGCCAAGTCAAGCATTATCGAAAATGAAAAAGATATTTTAAATTTCTTGGCAAGAGTTTCCTTCCATATTAGTCTTTAACGTTTTCTCGTTCGCTTTTAAATCAACCTTCATGATTTGAACAGGAAAATGTTCCACAAAGAGAAGTGAGTAAAATACGACTCAACGAAAAAAAATCACTCCTTTATCTTGGCTTTTGCTGGTCTGACATTAGGATGCAAGCAGAAAAATTTACCTTCGAGGAGAAACTATTCATTTTATATTAATTTAATATTCCACTGAGGAAGTCTTAGCATATCTGTAAAGAATTTTTTTAATGAAAAATGGTGCATAATATTTAATTTGTAAGCGAATGCTTTTGAAATCTTAATATTTAAGTTATTATGCGAACTTTGATAGAAATATTGTTTGAAGAATTCAGCATCAGTGATTTTGAGGGAAAATCATACACTGAAGCGAACGTCACTGGATAATGCAATTTATAGCAATTTATACACTACCTGTACTCACCGATCTCCTGTATGTTCCTGTCATGACCAGCCCCGACGAAAAACTAAAACAGAAAGATGATCCTCTTTATAGTTTCAGAAGTTTTATGTCAAGATGTTGTATGATCTTGCAACGTAAGATTTTTAAAATTCTAGTCTTTTCGGTGTTCGGAAAAATACTGTAAATGAAGCTGATCAGTTTAAAATAAACATAAAATATTAATTCATGCTCGAAAGAGAACTCTGAAACATTCATTCAACTAATAATACCATCAGCTGAACTTCAGAAACATTTTTTCACGTTGAAAGTTCTGGAAGTTTTCAGTTATGCATCAGCAGCTGTAACTCTAAATATTCAGACCAAGTGAATAATTTAACTTCCATCTGTGTTGTAACTCGAGATATTTTTTACGTTTTTTATCCCTTGAAAATAATCTAGATTTTGAACTCAGACGGTGATAAACTCTGAATTTAATTTGAATAAATTAGATAACAAGTTTTTATGACAATATAACAATGGATAAAATTGATAACCTAAAAGCTAGAAGGTCTTCCTAATACAAAAGACGTTTATAATACATGATTGTTAGTTTGCAAGTGTTTACTTCTGTGGGCTTTAAAATATTTAATATTCAGATTGCATCAGAGAAATTTTTTATGGAATTTATTCTTAAATGATTTTAATGTCCAGCGAACTCTGTACAATCTGGATTCGTACATAAAAATGGGGCAAAAGCAATAGTGACTAGAATCTCAATTTTATTTCCAGGAAATCTCTGAAGGCCTCTTTTCCTAGAATAACGAGGACCTCTTCATGTTTTACCTTTGAGGGTTTCGGCCAAGGGAATCGATAAAGTTGCCAGTATTTTAAAGGCTTCCAATTCTCATTTTTTATTCAACTGATGTGGCATTTTTATCCCTAATACCTTATAAGTACTTCTCTTAGATTACTGCTTTCAAATACAGCATTAAAACAATGCATAAAAATATAATAATAAGCAAAAATGTAATCACTGAAGAACCCTGCAAAGAGATAGAAAGGGTAAGTTTCAGAATAGTAATGAAAAGAAATAACTTTTTATCGTATTTCCAACAGAGAAGCTATAAATTTAAGATTGCCATAAAATTTTTAATCACTTAAAAATCGATTCCTCCGGAAGAGATTATGCTGATTAGAAGCCGTCGTCCCAGATATTCCTCAATGAGGAATTTGCAAAACTATATTAACGTTACATTGCATTTGGAATTCAGCAACTGACATTCAACTACTTGGTATTCAAACCACCACGAAGTCTTTCATTCAGGCAGAGTTTGCAGTACCTTTAGTTTAGACGAAAAATTGCGAAACCAAAGTCACACTCCCAACATTTTTTAAACATGTTTACAGTTCTTGCGATTTTTATTTTAGAAAACGAAATTGGAAATTGTGGTGTTTCTCATGTCAGAGAAAAACTGCAAAAATATTGCTCCCTGGAGAAAGGCTATATTCATTTTATGGATTTTTCCATATTCAAATAAGCAATTCAAATAAATTCTGATTTTAGTATAGAATCTAATTAACTAATTAATGCGTTTTTTGTATTTCAAGAGTTTACAAGAAGCTTCAACACTTTATCAATGAACACATTACCCTGTTCACGTATGTATACGAGGCATTGATTCCATTTCCGACCTGTTTGCCAACTCGTTGAATTTAACTCGATTCCATTAGTTATCTATTTTTAGCTTTTGAATCTCGCATGAAAAGATGGGACTTGAAACGAACACATATCTAACCAAATTAATACAAAGAAAGAGCAAATTTCAGGTCGACAAAACTTCATCGTCGCGCAAATTATTCGGTGAGTGTTTCTAGTTAAGGGCGTTTAATTCTTAAGGCTTTGAATTTACAGGCATTCAAAATTTTACATAAATTTTGTATTTACTCCGATCATAGACGAAATTGTTGACGAGTAATTTCTGCTTCAACCGTAAAAAAATTAAAAAATTAATTGAATTAAAAATTAAACTGAGAACTAAGAAATTAGAAGAAGAATCTGAAACTCTAGGGTGGATTTTAATGGTGAAAGGAGTAATAATAAATACAGACCATATGAAACATGGTCTTATTTTTGAAATTATCTTATTATTGAAATACCGAAGGTGTGACTTTGTTTTTGTAAAATGTCGGATTAAATAATGAAATTTATGGACGTTAAAAATGCTTGTTTTAACAATGGAGATCTGCAAGATATAAAGAATTTCTTTTGTTTATCTTGATTTCATGTCAACGTGGGTGAAGGAGACAAATAAATTGTTGTCTCAACAAGACGAGACTGATTCTTCTAGGCTTTTCTCCCCTGCCATTAGTTAAGCATTCAATATAAGAGGGTTAGAGCTAGTCAACGTTGGGGTTAAAGAACAACATTCTTTTTTCCCCAATTCCCCTTTTCTCTTTTACGAGATGATTCACGAATTTCTCTAGGGCTTTGGTAAACTTGCAGCGCTACACTAAAAATGAGTTTTACATTTTGCATTTTTCGAACCGTTTTTACAGTCCATCAAACACCATATTTATTGGTATGAATTTTTTATATTTTAGGAATAAATTATGTACAAAAGAACAACACTATGAATATTAAATGTAATTAAAGTTAGAATTGGTTCTCGTTGGTCTTCTGGACTATAGCATTCGTGCTGTGATTATAGGTACTGCAACATGTTGTTTTAATGTTATATTCTATAGTTCTCCCAAGGTTTGGTTCATTTCAAAGTATATAGATATGAACTTAACGAATGATGTGAGATTGTAAACTCTGCTCATCTCGATTTTGCAAATGCTTTAGAAACGAGGTGCGATTATAGAAAGGCCAACTTTATTAAGTTATTCAGTCGAAGGAAGCTACATTCCAGGATATTCGCCCAAGCTTTCAAGTTCTATAGAAATCTTCGAACAACTTTTTCAATAGAAATTTTGACAATAGAAAGCTCCCACTTCAGCTATTCGTTCCATATCATACAAATATTTTCATTCGTTCTATATTAGAACTTAAATTCAAGTCAATTTGATTCTACTAAAAGATTAGGCACAATAAATCAGTCATGTGTAAAAATAATTTGGAAGAATGATAAACGTGTTAAAGGTATTTTTTTTTGTAAGATCAGGGACTAATCCAGCAGAATCGAAACAGAAAAATGTAGGAGCATGTGTAACTCCCTGGAGGGCAATAAATCAGTCTTCACTGGAACGTAAACGTCGTTTCGGCCGCTCGACGATGCAAACTGCCCTGGAGAATTCTGCTCTGGATAGAAATTAAACGCTTAAAAGTTTCAGTTTCATAGTCTATATTTTAATTTTTTCTAGTCAATTATGTATACAACATGCGGCATTAAAACAAAAATGAATTAAAGTTTATGGATGGAATTTAATTAGAATTAGGTATACCATGTTTTGATGACATAATATCCAAAAAATATTGCAATTTCATTGAGCTTAAACTGATGTTTCATTGTAGATAATTTTTTTCATATATAGTATAAAATTTGCGAGTTTCATGAAGGGTCGGCCTTTACGGTTCCGGCGATTACAAGCGGCTGTAAGTGAAAGATAACTGAAGCTTTGGCTGATGGTTTTAAATTTTAATAAAATCTACTTTATCATATATTATGAATGCTTGCAGAAAAATTATAACGTATGAAAATCAGAGTGATAATTAAACTCATTATTTTGCATATAATTTAAAGCAGATAAATAAATATTTGACCTATGTTCCACTCCAGAATATATATTTCCAATATATATCAAATCTAATTTTCTATCCTCCTCAAATCTCAAAGTTTCCCGACGCTCCTCGATTCTCAACTACTACTCCTAAACTATCGATTTTTGTGGTTGTGGATTATCAAGATTTAATGAGGATGAAACAATACAAGAGTCTGAGGTAGATGCTTCTAGATACCGGTGAAAAAGTACGGAATAATTTATTTCAGGAGTATTATTAATATTGTTATCATTTATAAGAGAAGAATATAAAAATTTATCTTTCTCTGAATCATTTTATTAATTTCGCATATTTCCAACAAATCTTCCATCAAATAGAAAATAAACGGCCATTTGCTTATTGCTTTTGTGTTAAAATCGGAGATGAATGATCATTGATGAATCGTCATTTATTCTATGAGGTATTTCAAATTTGTTTACATTCAATATTAATTCTCTCTTCCGCTACTATTTTAAGCTCTGACACGGAACACGTTAATTGAATAGAAATTTCAAAATAGTATTGTTTGCCAATAAGAGGGAAGTGATTTATGTTCGATCATATGCAGCGGTAATTGCGAAATGAGTTTATTGAGGTTGAAATCACTTCATGTTTCAGAATTTTTCATTTTTAATAAAAAATCACTTTATTGAATGATAAAATGAATTAATTTGTATACATTTTTGCTGAAATAAACAAATTATAACATTTTTATTCCATCAGTTTATTTGTGATTGTGAACGAGCATCTCAGAAATTTCCTGTCAAGAATTTGAAGGATCTGCAAAAAATGTATACAAAAACTTCTCTCCAGCAAGTGAATTACATCATCTAAACGATGAGCATCTGAATCGTCTACTTGTGCAGCGATGGAGAGTTTGATCCAGCCAGTAGAAAGATGTTTATAGCATTTGAGAGGGTCGTCGTTTCAAAAATACTTTGCATAATATTGCATCCTGAATCCAACAATTTCCTACAGGCTATACATCAACTTTAAGTGTACACTTGAGAAATTCCCACATTTAGTTACTCTTCATATTGCTGTATATAAAAGTTCAATAAAAATATAAAAATGGTAGATATATGAATTTAATTGAGTAGAATTAAGTCGTAAGATGGTCATTATTTTCTATAATTATAATTATTTTTATCTTTCAAAAGAAAAGTCCCTTGGATGCCCTTTGCCCGCATTAATTAAAGCTTAAGTTCCTACCATCTCAAGCAAAGATATCGAATCCTGAGGGAGAGTCTATTACTAATCCTATTTACTGTGATCTGATTCAATCGAATTTACATACGAATTACGAGCAAAGAAACACGTGCTTCGAAATGTATGTATGAAAGAGTATAACATTTTTTTAAAAATAAATACTGTACTTTATCTTATACATGGAATATAATTAATTTTATATGAACTTCTTGATAACTGAGCTTTGACTAGAAGCCATTCTGGGTTCTGTCAAATCATATTAAAGTTTTATATTCCCTTCATTACCTTAATTTCCTGCGAGATTCGTTCAAAAGAAGTCCTTCAGTCCCAATGTTCTCTTTAGGATGCATAAAGAACAGACGGAATTCCCTTTGGTCGGAAATACCTTATCCGTACTTTTTAAAGTTCATTAAAGCCTAGTTACAAATAGATAAAAAAAATAATAAAACGCAAAAATAAAAATGCGAGACTGTTCAATTTACTTTTTACTACAAAAAAAAAAGTTAAATGGCGTGTTCTATTTTGCTTTAAAATAGGGAAACGAAATATTCCTCTAAAAAAGCCTTTTCTGTGTTAATTATCTAACCATTTGACTTTGAGGCACATAACTCCTACACTAATTAAAATTAAAATTAATATTCTGCATTTTTGTTTACTTTTTTTGTAATCCTCGCCAAGAGTATATATAGAGTTCATATTTTTGAAACAAACTATTAGCCAGGAGTCTAATTAAGAGTTAAGGAATATAAGGCTTTATCTTAATTTTACAAGAAGGAATTTTAGAACTCCAAATCCATTTTTAAAAGACTCTCTTTTGCCTTTTAGACAGTTAAAAGTAACTTCTTTGACATCAGAGAAGTTTGCTAATCAGAAAATTCAACTTGTAAACTCTAGAAAGCTCTCTACAACTTAGAATATTCGTGATTATAGCTCTGGCTCGTTCTATTTTCCAGGCGTAAATGCCTGATTCCCTCGTTTCATTTCCTTTTACACATTCGCTCCTTCAGAATTTTCTATTTTGCTTGTTTTATTTAAATCTCGTTCTTAGTTTCTGAATAAAATAAATTATCCAAAAAATTTAATTCCAAGCAACCTTATATTCGCCATTTTCATTTGAAGGATCCTTTGAGGATTAAAAACTCCATTTGCGCGAAGGATGCTGAGAATTGATAGAAAGATCGCATGTAGATTTCTCATGTTATTCAATGAGAGGTCGTAAAATCTAGCGGGTTCTATAATTGAAATGCACGCACAATTCCGTAAGCAAATTTGCATATAATTCGAATTAAAGCGTTTTACGGTGCACGCGGAAACAAGAACGACCCAAGGAATTTGGCAAGTGGCCAAAGCCTCTTTCTCGTTCTGCACGAGTTATGCGTTATTGTACTCCAGAAACGAATGGAGACTTGCAAAGAGAACCGTTTTTAAACTGACGATGCTTTTCTGATTTAAAGTCTTTCCAATTTCTTCATCACTCGATAATTCTTTCGCCGACAAACAGAATTCTGTGTCGCTTCCGGTCTAGGATCTCTCTCATTGTTCCTCTGAATTTACGTGCTTCCTATAATTGTCCACGATTTGAGTTATTGTGAAGATTATCTCGCGATGGTGAATGTGAATTGTGCACTTGGAATTATGCCTCTCTCGATAGTTCGACATTCGCTCTTCGATAGAACGTACACATTCACTTGTTTATATGCTGTAAATTTGAAATAAATAAATAAATATATTATATAGAATGACGGATGGTAGAATGTCAATCAAGCCCTTTACTATATGTCATTTGATACGATGCGATTCAAAAGAGGAATACCACTCAAATATTAGAGCCTTATTTCTGAACCGTGATACTAGTATTCACCATTTCTATTCAACTAGAAATTTTGTATATACCCTCAACGATAACAGAACCCTATAAATGTCGTAACGACTGAACGACCATTCCCAGGTCGCGGTCCAATTGACCTGATACATATGTAGCTACTATCAAACTGGAAATCATGAAATACCTTGAAATAGGATCCTATCAAGGGCCTCCAAATATTAAAAGAAGAGATTATAGAAAGACCAAGTGTTATTTTTTCTCCTTAATAAGCTTTATCACCCTCATCTTATTTATTAATAATGATCAATGATGATATATCTGGAAAAAATAGTCAAATATAATAAATAATACTGTTATTGTCTATACGAGAATTTGGATAAGCTTTGAAAACTAGATTACCACTTTCTGTTGAGAGTTGAGTTGAGTTATTATACATGCCATGAGTAACTTTCGTAAAGTTTGATCATAGAACTACGGTCTGCTACAGTTCTCTGTTTCAACTTGAGAAACTGTATAGGCCTTCTCATCGTGTATTCTCAAACTTTAAAGACAGTAATTACTACCTTAACTAAGTCCTTAGAAAGTACATCAGTACATTTTGTTCAATTTTCTGCCAACACTGATATTTTACTTTGATACATTTTTTTTTCAGTAATAGACTCTAAAAAGCTGTATGTGAGATGAGATTAAAATTAAATTAATGTTTGCGGAAGTGACCTTGCTTGAAAATTAATCTGTGAAGTGAGTAAATTCTTCTATTTAGAACAATATGTGCAATCATCCATAGTCTGTACTAGCATCCCCGGAAGCTGAATGCCACCAGCATTTATTTGAAAATAGAATCCGATTAACCACGGAATTTCCAGTTTGATGCGCGCTTTTCTTCCGTGGGAACAGAAATCTCGCAGAAAATGAATTGAAGTTCCTTTTCATTTCCTGAATCGCAAATAAGTTATATCGATTTTCTTCGATCTCATAGAAAAAGTAGTTTTATCTAGTCTTGATGAAGCAAATATTTTTCGATTGAGAAGAAAAAGAGATAATAACAAAAAATATCATTACGTATATCATGACAAACAGATATGTATCTTTCGGTAAATCAGTAGTTTCAAGAAGGCTAGCAAATTATAAAAAAATAGATAGCTCTTCACATCAGCAACTGGCTCTACCGTCCTATTCTTCGTAAAGTGACAATCGAATTCCTACTGCTATTTGTCCCTACTTAATTTAGGATTTATGACCTACATAAATGTCTCGAAATTTTATCTCCGATTATCTTGTTTTCGGAATTTTATTTATTTTTTATTGGTGCTGGCAAACGTCATGCCTTTGATGTTGATTGATAAATAAAAATTTTATTGTTGAGCAAATAGTTCAAAGAAAAAAAACTGTGTCCTAAACATTGATACAGATTTTTCTTTATCTTCAACTTCGCATAATTATGTTGATTGACAATTTTTAAAGACTAATAACTGCTGATAATTATTATAAACTATCTTTGCTTTAATTTTAGTTTAAACACGTTGGAAATGAATTCATGTTATATAAATTATATTTGTCTTTTCGAAATTATAACATTTACTGATCAAACTCCACGAGTTCTTGTTCCTCAAACAATATTATTTTTCGTTCATTTCCAACTTCAGAAATCAAACCTCAACATCATGGCTACCATTAAAATATTTTTTCTTATTTCTTCGACCTACAAAACTGATCGATTCTAGCCCGTGGCTCAAAAAAGAGGGTATTTTCCATTATCGTAAAGTAAAACTGTGCTGCTCTTAAGAGTAAATGCAAATTTTCTCATAAAAGTATGATATTGTTAGTAATTCCATTTTATGGATTTTGAGTATTATCTTTCATGTATATTTTACGGGCTGTGAAATAGAAAAACAATGCTTAGAAGTTATGTTCTCAAGAGATAAAAGCTAAAAAGTATCGAACCATACATTTTCAAGAAATTGAAACTGTTAAATAATTCTTCGTCGGCAAAATTCAACCGAAGAAACTACATATATTGGTTTAAAGTCACATGTTTAAATAATAAGAATCCACTTTCAAAGAATAGATAAATAAAAAGCAGTTTTAATTAGTGAAAAAATTTTACAATTATAAGACTCATGGCTCAGTAAAATTACCAGCAACCTTTACTTTATGCAGTATGTAAAAATATCTTTTTCCTTTGATCCGGAGGCGGTTCCAGTTATTTCAAACAACAGAATAAAAAGAGGAAACAAAAGGCTCCATGTTTCGTATCAAAAAAATATTATTTCACAATTTAAAAAGCAGAACAAAGTTCAATTGCTTTACTGATAAAACATATATTTACATGTAAATCATAATAAAAAAACTACTATAAATCAATCAACTCTAGATATAATTATAGAAAGTGTAAATATTGAAGAGCAACACAATTATTGAACCTCAAGATAATAATCACCTGCCAAATAAATTTCGAAATTGAAATCGATTTAGTTTGATCTCTAACGTATATTCTGAACTTCAAGTTTACCTTCTCTAATCTGTTTATGTCTGTTTTACTTCAGAAATCGGCATCTTGCCAGAATTAACTTTCATATCAAGATTCTAAGGAAAATATATAACTTCATTCATTTTATTAAATTTGTCAGTCGCTTTATTTTTTATTTGTTCAAGCCTAATTTCCTTTTACAGTTTAAACAAGGGTTGGAGATAATTTGGGAATACAGAAAATTTAAAAAGAACGAAAAGGAAGTAAGGATTAATTTTGTGTGTCAAAGAATGATTACACATAAGCGCCCCATTCGTGTCAACCTGGAATCCAGGAGCTTAACTTCTGCGGCAAACAATAACCGACGAGGTGCAGAGTATTCTGGGGATAACCGTACTTTGAAAACAAATTTTGCATAAATGGTGCACCTGTTTGCAAACCCTTGAGTTATATTTTTCCCATGGCTTACCAAAAGCTGAAAATTTCAGTAAAAACGCTTCCTATATAGCAAATACTTCCGAATTTTAATTTAATTTCAACAGGATTTTACTTCTTCATGTACAAAATATAACACGCTAACTTCCATTTAGTCGTCCGAAAAAAATTGTACTTTTTGTTCAATAATTCCCGAAAGCTTTGTCCATTTCCAACTCCTCGATATCCTCTTTGATAACTTTAAGGACTGATCGTTTCAGAAATTCTCTAGAGAATTTGTACCTCAGGTCAATTTAAATTGGTCTGATATATTGGTTTTTAAATTCAAAATTATTGTTTCTTCTTTTTATTCAGTCCTAATTTAGTTTGCAAATTATAAAACAATCAGTTCGGTTCGGACGCGCGCAAGAATGCAAATTTATACATGAAAATGCAAAGAAATAATTATTTCTCATCCAGAATTAAACGAGAAAATTGCTCATTTTTTTGGAACACTTTCTGTAATTCAAATGCAAAATCATTTCCGTTCAACTTTTACAATCCTTTGATGTAAGACGAAGTTTCATCATAATAATTATATGAAGAACTTTGCTTCATAATTTTTCAATCTCCTCTAATAAAGTCCGTAAATTCATCCGAATATTCAACTTCAAGATACGTGTATAACAGTCGAATTAAACTTAAAAATCATTGTTTAGACCGAATATGAAATGATTTTAGCTGGTAATTTAAATTGATACAATTTTAGGTCAATTTTGCAGTACTTTTGACAAGGTAAATTTCAGAAATAATGGATTTTAATTGGTGTATAAATTTAATAGCAAGATTAAATTTTACGAGTGACTTCCATTAGGATCTATATCTACCAATTTCGTTCTATCCTGTTGCAGTTATCGTCCATCAAGAGTCCATTTTGGTATTTCGGTGATGCGTCAAGTGTCTTGTCTCCTCCTTCCACCACTTCTATTTGGATAACCCGCTGAGCATTAATTGAGACCTAATTATACCTCACTGTTATAACAGCCTGTTTCTCGCATTCTGAGCTGAATTCTACTCTTTGGTTCACGAATCAATGATCTAAAGCGTTTGTTGCAAGGATAATTATGAGCTGTAGAGGTAGAAATCCTGTGTTTAATGTAAAGGAATGATCCTTTGAACTCATTTATTCCTATTAAATCTTAAGAGGTTCACGAATGTGTGAAACCAAAACAAGCCTCTCTAAACTAATGTGCAATTTCTGCAAATTGTTGATAATTTTATTATTAATAAATAACGTTGATAAATCAAAGGTTTGGAAACTACCTTTTCCACTTGTCCTCGTCTCGACATCAGTAGAGTATGCTTTATATGGTCAGACATTTTGATAGAAGTTTTATGACAAATTTTCTTAGAATTTCTGATCAGTCCCAAAAAAAGTCCTTGACCGGATTAAATATGGGTAAGTAGAAAAGGGGAATAAAATATAAATCCCAAGGGAGAAGAGCTTTTACCGTGCTGTTCGACGGATTGAGATATTTGCACAGCTGTCGGCGTTAAATTCGTCTTTCACGGTTTTTCAAGCTCCTCACTATCGACGTTACTCGTGTTCGAAAGTAGATTCTCTAGTGGTAAATTACTTTTCTTAAAGAAACAGATAATGAGCGTTGAACAAAAAAGTTGACAGAACGTATAGGCTCATGACTTCTATATAAATTGTGTCCCTCTTTAGTAGTTCGAGAAATTTCTTTCAACTTACTATGCTATAGTATGAATAAATCCTCTGAGGAAAACTAAATTCCTACATGTCTAGACTAACGTTTCATTCAGCGGAACCTTCGGCAAGAGAATCGAAAACGGACAGTTTATTTTATTTTATTTTTTTTGTGGATGTTTCAATACAAAAACATCTAGAATAGCTTTTCTGTGGAACGGAAATGGGATTGACATTTGTTATTAAAGAGAATTTTTTTATAGGAAGAGAGGAAATTTATGAGTTCCTCCATCAATTGTGAGCTAAAGGAAAGTACAAGGAAACAGTAATAAAACGTGTTGATATACAGCCATTGGTATCCAACTTCTTAGAATTGCAGAAGCTTAAATGTAACTTCAAAGCTTTTGCGTTAATTGTAAAATTTTAAATGTAAAGATCTATTTTCAAAGGGAATTTTACACTTCCATATTTCTGCATGCTCAATTTCACTGACGAACTGGTTTTCAACCTTCTAGTTATTGAAACAAATAATGAAATATTTAAACATGCAGATTTGTTGAATAACGAATTTTATATATATATATTTCGGGAAAAAACAAAAATTTTAACAAATAATATTATGAATAATAAATCCTCTGTTCCTGAAATTAGTCAATGTTTTATTGAAATGCGTTCGTGAACAGTAATTCCATAGACAATTGTTCACTTTTATGTTGCGTAAATTACTGTCTCTGAATTTTACTTGTTTTTACTTTACCACTTCCTTAAAAGTTTATAACTAGGTTTCCTTCCTCTAAATATAGAATTTCAAATAAAATGTATAGACAATTAATTTTATAGTAAAGCCGGATAAAAGAGTGGGATGAGTGACAATAATATAATTGTTCAAAAGTGCACTTCATGCCTTTTAAGAAAACCCTTTCTCCTATTCTTTCATTTTCTTCATTCCCGTTTTCTTTTATTTCCTCAGGACATGTCCTAAAGAGTCAAATGAAACCTTATTTTTTTTATCTTGGCCTCTTCATTTCTCTCTCTCCTTTTTGTGCACTTTTATTTTCCTATTTGCATAGTGCATCTGTTAAATCGGGGTTCGTCGAGCAAGCTCTTAATTATTTAGGTCATCCAAGCTTGCCTTGTCATCCCCAAGCTCTGAATAAAGATGTAATATGTTCCCTTAAAACCGAAACCAATCGAGGTATTTCGACATTTTTATTATACCAGAATGCTAATTAAAAAGTGCCATTTAAAGTATTATCATGACTTGGATATTTCTTTAAGCTCTCAAGTTTGGAAATAATTAGCAACCGGAAGAAATGCGAAAGCATCTTGTCCAGAAACTTTTACCGCTAAGATTAATGTATGAAGTCGATCCTGCTTATATTGGTGCATTATAAATTACCAAGTCAATTTTTATTCATGAAAAAACTCACTTTCTGGGTTTCAGACACCATTTCTGCGGTTATTGCCAGGGTAACATGCTAATTAAAAATTTAATAATATTAATTTGGGATTCATAAAAACAAGCTCGTTACAAGTTATTGGCGATCTCAAATTTAATTTTCAACCCTTATTTTCCATTTTTTAAATAATTGAGGATTATAAAAATCCATATCAAGTGTGCAGATAATGACTAATAAAAGTTTCGAGTTTATTAGAACCAAGAAACTGGCACTTATCTCGAGTTCCAATCCAATAATCTCCAATGTTCGCAAAAGTTCTTTCTCAATATTCTCTCTACTTTCTTATTTCACATATCTCTTATCTCTTTTCTCCACTTGTTATTTGAAAAAAGAAATAATAATTTGATATTGTAAAAGTAGTTAATAATTGTAGTCAGAAATAGTTATTGACACTCAAATATTTCTGAACTAATAACTTTTTTAATTATAAGTATCGTACTTTAAAAACTTAAAAATTAAAAAACACGCATTGTGAACGATGGTGATGGAAAGGAAGAACATAAAAGAAAAAGTTATCATACGAAGTTTATGTTTTATCAGCAGAAGGGGAAGTATAAGTTCAGCAAGTATGTCACTTTTCTTTCTCCGATGATAAATTCCCCATTGAAAAGTGGGGTTGCAAGTAAAGGTCGGAAATTTCTCTAGAGGTCTTTTTATTTCTTTCTCCTGAATTTTGTCTGCTTCCACTTTTCATCATATATGCACGCATCTTGTCGGACTTTGACGTCGAACAAACTTCCTAGGCGTCGCGACGCATTCCCAGAGCGACGCCCCAAAGCGTCGCCGACCAATTGATTCCCTCACCCTGTTGACCATCCACATCTTGTCTCCTCTTAACCTCGTCATTCTTAACTCTTCCAATGTCAATTACTTTCGCATTCTTTCAAGAGAAAAAGAATTCCGCAATGAATTCAGGAGAGAAAAAAGAAAAGTTAGAAACTGGTCCCCATGCTCTTGAATATAACAACGTTTCCGCATAGAGGAAGGATTCTAAGTAGCCTCTTGCATTAACTATGAGTGCACTGAGAAAACCTAGGGTGGTTAAAAGGGGTAGAAGTCTGTAAAATAATTGCTTGGAATCATATTTGGTAATAGTAAATATCTCTCTCTCAATATTTAAAAATGTGATTAATATACAGATTTTAATAATGGTATGGTATTATTTTTTATGCTGTCTCTATATCAAGCTAGAAGATTTGGAAAAATGGAGATGCTCTACTTATTTTGCATTGTCAGGGATTCAAATATCACTCTAGTTTATGGATTTTCAGCAATTTATGAAGAGACTATTTTTGAAATAGCCTGGAATGGAAAGATTCGAAATTGGAGACTCAAACATCTGGCAAAGTAATCATTAAATCACTCGAAATGACAATCATCGGTAAACCTGCCAGTCTCGAGTTAAATCTTGAAACTTCTGTCATGCATCTTGAATTCTTGAATCACATCCGCAAATTAGATGAATGTTTGCATGTTTTTCAAACAAAGTCATTCAATTGCCATCAAATTCCATGAATATGTTATCTAAAGTAATATAGCGGTTTGATTTTGAGATTTTGAGCTTTTAGTTATTATAGAGAAGTGAGCAAATGGACTAATTGAATTAGGATACATTTCCTAACGTGGATGCTGAACACTGAATAGTTTTCTTATATCGATGGACGTGGCCCGGAAAATAAACATACTCGTTGACTTGCCGTTTAAACAAAATTTCGAATTCTGCCTGGAATTCTAAGCACAAATAGAGTCATATTCACACGTATAACTGACTTATTCGGGGCATGCGCTTCTCTTCACACTCTCGTAAACACTCACGATCATAAAAAATTAAAGGCAAACAAACCGCTTTCCAAAAATAGTTTGCAAGTTTACTACATTTCGATTTAGATCTATTTGCATTCTATAAATCGGGTCACCGCATAATGGCGAGAATCAATCGAACGGAAAAATCAAACTTGATTTATGACTCATTATCTTCTCTTCAATGAACATTCAACAAAGGTTTGAAATATTGCGATGGACATCTTTATTATAACTGGCGAAACAAAAATCAAAAGAAAAAATTTCTTTATAATGATTTACGATTTTAAAATTTATAATTTTATTCATTTTTGAAACAGAAAAAAGGACATTTTTATAGAACGTTTGTGAAAAGCTTTGTATTAAGTACAATAGTTTTAAAAAATGTTTCTTCTTTTTCTTATATACACGCCAGCTCTGAATTAATTTCTATGGCCACTCCAATTCTCATTAATTACTGCATTCATTTGAATTCTCGTGTGGTTGACATGAAGCTATATCCAACATTAGAAAAGGTATAATTAGGAAATAAAGCCTAGAAATTTATCGTACCGCGATCCCCTTGAGTCTCATGTGTGGGACAGCTTATTTTCCAAGGGTGAGATTATATTTATATGCCTTCATTATTTGTTTCCCTCCGTGTCAAATTTATAAACACGTTCCAATTAAGTGAGCTGGTAATTGATTTGTACAGATGAAATTCCAATGAAGGGTTTTTAATCTCTGCTTTTGAAGAGAAAATAATAATAAAACAGATTTGCTCTGCATTCTTCTTCCTTATCAACACTTGATGGCACTTGTTCACACAAACTGAATAAAATGGTGGGCACCTAAAATTGGCTTTCTTCACCACCGCTTTAAGTTTCATCGTGCTCAACGGCACTTAAGTTCAAGAAGCTTTCAGGCTCGCCGGAGTTTAATACGACATAGATTTCCTCCCAACGAAATTCTTTACGATGGCATTCTTTACACAAAACTAAAAAAACGGAAAGTTTTATCCTATTTTTTTAAAACTTGTAAAGAAACACGTTCGCGATTACATTGTAAATTCGGAACATTGTTTTTCTCATTAAAATCAAATTAAAGCTATTTTGTAAAAATTTGATCATTTTAGACCGAAATATCCATTTGCTTGAAGAAAATCGTTAAGGGTGCGAGATGAGAAAATCTTCAGCCTTTGCTTTACTGCGATAAACCACGTCCAATTCTATCGAGTATTAGCTGATAAATATTCTGATCACGATTCCTTATATTGGCTGCTTGTGCCAAGTCCTTCTAAAATTGAGTTAATGAATCTTGAATAGCAGGTCAGACATTCCCTTTTACTCTTTCCTCCATAAAATCTGTTGACTCGATAGTTTTTTGCTCTAAGGAGACAAGTAATTGGACTTTTGTGTATCGACGCGAATTTCTCTTAAGCCGCAGAGACTTTAATTTGGAATTAGGAGCCGGGCGAAACTGTCAGGTGGAAAATTTTTATCCGTCTGAATTCGATTCATTTCAAAGTGATGGCACAAAAATATTAAAAAATATTGATTCAAATAATATTTGTCGAGGAAGGCAAGCTAGGTCTTCACGCCTGGTATGAAAATACCTATGAAAAGTAGGCAAATAACAATTTCAGTGAAAATTTTCGGAACGAAGGTTTTCCATTTTCCAGAATGATGGAGTTTATTTTCAAGTTGAAATGAAAGAATCGTTTGTACTAGTTTATATAGTTAATCTCGTTCCGAAAAACTTTTGACTATTAGCTCTCCCAATAAAACGTTTTCCAACTTTTAACGAAAAGAAATTCATCTGACTGTCCAAAGTTCAAGTTTCTTTGAGAATTCCCGCAAATGAAGAATTAGGACAATAAGGAAAGTTTTTTTAACATTCAGTCGAGTAAATATTAGGAATATTTTATAACTTTCTTTAATTCCATCTAACTAGCGAAGCACAAGTTGGATAATTAGCAGTACCATTTAAAATTTTATATTTTATAATTCTCAATGGATTTTACTTGAATGTGTGTTTAGTAACTTTTTAATACTAATATACTATTATATTATGAAATATTAAAAATTATATTTGTATTTGATTCAGCGTTCATCTTATGCTAACAGCATTAAAGTTATTTCCCCTTGAAAGTAAAAGTAAACCTTGCGTAAAGCTGTTTGAGTTCCTGTATCTTATATTCAGTTTGAAATTGAAGTTTAACTGAGAATTTTTTTTCATATTTTAAATCAACATTATTAATTCCGTTTCTCAAATGTAAAGATGAATCAATCTCTATTCAGACAATTTGCATTTAAGACGTTAAAATATTCTTTCTGAGTATTTAGTAAACTTTTTTAAACGTTTTTAAACTTTTTAAACATTGTTAAAGTGTTATAAAAATAAAAGTCACAAGATTTTCGATTTGAATTTTAAAATATAGTAACAAATTTTTAAAGTGTCGTAATTATGATTTTCAAAAGACCTAGCTTGAAAATTTAAAATATCAATGCTGTATCTCTTTGAATTTGAAAATTGGAAGAAGCCTTCCAGTTTTTGAGTGGGTGATTTCATCAGTTCATCCAAAGAAATTCCGACCGGATATTGAATATACGAATTGGAATAAACGCAATTTTGTTGATTCAAGAAACACAGTGGAGGCTTGGTAGTGCAAATAAAAAAGTTTATTTTCACATCTTTGAATCACATTTGTTCCAGATCGCGAGGGTTGTGCAGAATGTAGATATAGAAGAAGAACTTAAAAATCGAGGCCATCTGTACTGACCTTGACTTTCCGACATTTCCTGGCAGCAATGGATCTTGACTGTCTTCTGAGTGCCTCCAGAGGAAACGACTATTTTGTTCAGTTTTGAGAGGCTGCACCTCCACTTGTATTCACCAGGCACTTTAGAAACACCCCAGTTAAATCCCTTTGATCACCTGCACTAAAACGTCTTTCCCAATTCCTTTATATAATTTTATTTTCTTTCTGATCAAACTTCTTTTTTGATTGACATCTCTTTCTTTTATAATTTCAATTATAGTATAATTTAACTTGTTCGTTTGAGTTAATTTTTGTTATTAATTGTTTCTAGCTAACCACTAAAGGCATTGGTAAAAAAATAGTCAGGACAACTTGATAAATGGAAATTCAAATTGCATTTTTATTAAAGGTGATTTTGAAATTAGAAAGTGGAGTGTCGTGAATGAAAAAGGGTTGAAAATGTGCATTCAGAGAAACCAAAAACTGCACTAGACGGCGTTGGTGATACGCACGCGGCGCAGCCTGGGCGGTAACTGAGCTTAAAGCGTCGCGACGCTCAGCATCGCTCCCACCCTCACTGATATGTACTCTTAAATCGAATCTCTGATCATGATCGAAAACTTTGTTTTACCATTCTCGAAGTTTCACTCACGAACCTCCAAGAACTTAAATTAAAACCTTCGAATTTCAAAATATTTCAAACGCTTTTGTTCTGAAAAGATTGTAATTTCAAATTTTTGAATTAGAGTCTACTGTTAATTAATTTACATTTTCAATCCATTCAATTTAATTTTTAATCCACATTTTAATTTTATTTATAAAAATTCAAAGGGAAGAATTGTATAAGGCACAAGTTGTTAACTTTATGAGTTTTTAATTCTATTCCCCGTTTAATGGATATACACTATATTTTTGTCCGTCCATGAGATAATGGAAGTTGAATGTAGATTTCTCTTTAATTTCTTTATTTATATATTGATGATCTGTCAGCTTCTATTTTTCTCCTCCTTCATTGAATATTATTTCCATAATAGGTCCATCGACCTTAAAATGTTGTTCATACACTGTCTAGACAATAAAATTTGTAATTCAAATAAATCATCTTAAAAATACTGCTCACAAAAAAATACATTATATTTTTACAGGTCTTTTTTTATATTAATGCTATGTATAATGCATAATGATGCTTACTAAATTTTTAAGAATATTAGGAGATTTTAACACCAAAATTTTATAACATCTCCACTGCACAAGCATATTATCTGAAACGAAAAAAATACATCTATACTTCAATACAAAAGAATTTACAGAAGCATGTGTTGTTTTAATTACTCGCCTCTCAAAAGTCACGTAATTACACAGTTAGATCTTTCGCTGCAATAATTATCTCTCTGGAGATAGTTATATCTGATACTTGCGCTTAAATCTTCTCTACGAGTTTATCTCAGCTTGCAAGAATATCAGAGGGGTAATTTAATCTACAATCCTAATCAGACAATACCTTCATAAATTTGCAAAATTTATTATTTAATTTATTAAAATAATTACTGTGGCATGCAACGTAATTTAATATAAAAACCAATTCTTTCATTACTTTAATTCTTTTTCCTTATAAATTCATCAAATTAAACTCAATGCTAGTAATTTTTAATCCTATAAAAATTCTATTCATCCTCTGAATATCTAAAGCTATAGTTTTAATAAAGTTATAATTTTTGGACCCATTTTTTATTAAATGTTTCTAAAGCTCAG
The DNA here is from genome assembly GCA_032275145.1 of Synergus laeviventris. NCBI lineage: Eukaryota > Metazoa > Arthropoda > Insecta > Hymenoptera > Cynipidae > Synergus > Synergus laeviventris. Next base: position 13,308,863 of record JAUESI010000010.1, on the reverse strand, counting down.
TAAATACACAGGATGTACAAAGTAGAAACTCTTTAATCGAATCCCGAAAGCAATTTCCCGTAATCTCTCTTTTTTGGCTACCCACTGCATCTGGTCTGTTATCAGGTTACAGTAGCAATCCTGATTACTTTCTCTTGTATTTGTTCTTTAATATCATTCGCGACAGTCCCAGAATCAGTGCCTCTGAATAAGGAAAAAAATTCTATTAAATTGTTTGTAATAATTTTGATGAATTAACTAATTTTCTTTCTTTTTCTGTTTTTTATTTAATTTTAGAGTTTATTTGACAAAATATCAATTTAAAAGGTTTATATTAAATTCGTTATTTGCAAATTCAGATGTGTGTGCTTAGATGAGCTTTGGGACTTTAATGAATTTATATAACATCTCCACCTTAGATAACAGGACTTAATCGATTATGCGTGGTTTTGACCATTTGACGGTTTACACAGGAACCTTTAAACTTGTACCTTCATCTTCTACCTAGAAGCTAGAATATCCCAATGCCTGGAGGTGAACTCTGATGAATAATGAAATGGGTTTTGCCAATTTCAAACACGAAACTAGCAAGTTGGGGCAGTCTTGCAGAAAATTGGAAACTAATGTCTGAAAATTCAAAGAGATATATAAACTTTTGGCAACATTTTAAACTTACAAAGACAAGTTTGCAATTTCAATAAAACATAAATATTATAATATTAATAAATATTACAATTATTGATTAATAGTGCACTAAATGTATTGAAATAGAATACTGTAACTTTAAATTATAGAAATAATTTTAAAAACAATTTTATATACAATACAGATTATTAACGATTTTTTGATCAAATATATTTACAGATTTATTGCTACATGTCTTGTTCGTAATTAAATAAATCTATTGAAATAATGAACATGTGTTTCTCGGATATCTACTATTTTTATTAGAATTAGACTTATTTAAATAATTATTTCAATTACTTTTTGACTCAGGAAAAAAGAAACGATTCAACGACTGCTTTAGTGAATTGGATTTTTTATGAATGCGGATTCAACAGTCTTTCTGAATTGGAATGATATGTTTCAAGCGGTCTCTAAAATTTAGATTGTTTTATCAGAAAACTCCGATTGAACAGAAGCTTTTTCATTCTTTTTAGGCATTTTTTAAACGGATCGAAATTTGACATATTTTTTAAACCTTTGAGCAATTAAATAAAGCTGTTTACTAGAAAATCGGAATTCACCATAGATTCCGATTTCGAGAATATAAAAGATAAATAAGTAGAATTTGTGTTTACAAAGTAAATAGATATTTAAATAATCTACTTGCTAAATTTTCAATCGGAAATTTTCTATTTATAAGGAACGGATTCACGAAAGTCTCAAAACAATTTAAATTTTCTAATCGGTTTCTTGTTCCTTGGGACATTCAACATTAATTTTAAACTTATTTAGATAAATTGTTTACAAATTCGTTCTAATAAGTGACAAATAATCAATAATCAATTATAAATGATAAATTTCCATTTCATGATAGTTTGAATTTATGGAGCCAATGGAATCCATGATTCAGAATACTATGGTTTCCATCTGTTAGCAATTCCTGGAAGCTGCAAGTGAAAACATTGTGAGCTACTGAGTTGCAGTAAGCAACTTCAAGCAGTTCAAGCAACTTCGACCAACTGTCAAATCTGTCCAGTCAAATCATTTGTGAGATGTACTCATTTTATTATAAATGAAGTCGCAATTTTTACAAATTTTGACAAACACAATTTGATAATATTTTTTTCATATCAGAGAATATAAAAAATGGATAATTTGGCTTCTAATTCAAGTGATGGTGAAGAAAATGCTCAAGTTTTACTTATAGAGGTTATTAACATATATTTCGCTTTTTCTGTATTATTACATTGTAAATTTATTTATTACAGCTGTGAAGAAAGTATGTCCATTCCAGGAAAAATGTTACCGCAAGAATCCTATTCATTTCAACGAAATGTCTCATCCCCATCGTATGTTTTTAAAAATTTACTGTAATTTTTAGTCTATCATTTCTACAAACTGAATATATATAATATATTATATATATATAAATACTTAATTAATTAATAACTTTTAAATATTACTTTCAGTGGAGAAGTTGGTGATCAACTGCTTGGATGATACGATAACAATCCCCGTCCACCTGGATTTCGAGTGTCCAGATAGGTCTCAGTTACTAGATCAACTGAAAGTTCTGCAAATGGTTCTCAGAAAAGAAAGAGATAGAAATGGCGAGTCATCATCGAATCAGCGAACTTCCACCTTGTCAGATGATGTAAAAAAGCCAGAAACATCCAAAATTTCTAAGAACAAATCACCTAGTCCAAAATCCATTTTTTTAAATGCAAGAACAAAAGACATATTTTCTGAAGACATAAAAAAGAAGATAGAAAGAAACAAACAAGCTTCACTTCTCAGAAGAGAAAAAAGATTAAAAGCACTAGATGCAAAAGCCGCAATGATCATAAATCCTTTCTCCGGTCTCAGAGATTCAGACGATTTTGAAGAAAACCCAAAACAAGCGAAGAAACGAAATGGTAAAGAAAACCAGACAACTGAAGCCAAGAAACCAAGAACAGAAGATTCTTATTTAGAAAAAGAATCTAGAAATTCTAGCTTTAATTCAGGGTCTAGTCCCAGTTCAAGTTTTACATCAATTTCCTCTTTATCTTCAGGTTTTAGTTCCACATCCTCTCAATCTAAGGGTTCATCGCTAGTAGATAATTTCACAGACTGCAAATCATCAGCAGAACGAAAGGAAATTCGCAAAATAGCTTTAAAAAAAATGCAAATGGCAGGATACAACGTTTCAGTTGCAGAGCCTGGAAACTTTGCTTTAAAATATGCTCTCTCATCTCCCTATCATATTTTCTATACAAGAGTTGAACAGGTGAAGGCAACTTACGACCAGCCTTTGACTATAACATTCACAGAACTGCTTGACAAAAGTCTTGGGGAGATAGTGGAGAGTCTCCACTTGAATTTTATGATAGACATTGGCTGGTTGTGTCTTCAATATCTGTTGGCAGCTCAATCGGCGAAGATGTTGGTGATGTACGAATCTAGAGTGGATTCGGAAATTTTACCACCTAATATTACTGCCATTGAAATTCCCAAACCTTCTGCCTTCGGCTGCCATCATTCCAAAATCTCGATTTTGAAGTACAAGGACAATGGAATCAGAATCATTGTCTCTACTGCTAATATTTACTCTGATGATTGGGAAAACAGAACTCAAGGGTAAGCTTCTATTCATTAAATTCTAGTAGCATTACTTATCTATATATATAATAAATTTAGTAACAAAAACTTTATCTTCAGCGTATGGATATCGCCTCACCTTCCTCAAGTTCCAAAATCAGCGAACTCTAACGTTGGAGAGTCCCCTACTGGTTTCAAAAGAGATTTCGAAAGGTATCTTTTAACCTACAACGATGCAGCCTTATTTGAATGGATTTACTTGTTTCGAGGGGCTGATTGTTCAGAGATAAACGTCTTCTTCTTAGGCTCTGTGCCCGGAAGTTATAAAAACAGACAACTCAACACCTGGGGACACCTAAAACTTGGAACAATTCTTTCCCAGCATGCAACACTACCTCCCGATGCTCCTTATTGGCCAATCATCGCCCAGTGCTCGAGTATTGGAAGTTTTGGACCTAATTACGAAAGTTGGTTGCAGAAGGATATTGTCTCTTCAATGGCTAAAGAGACAACAGCTGGGATCAAAAGCCTCCCTAGTTTTCAATTTATTTATCCTACAATTAACAACTTTAAAAATAGCGTCGATTGCCTTAAGGCCTCTTGTTGTCTTCCTTATAGCATCACAACTCACGCCAAACAGGAATGGATTGAAGCTTACATGTAGTAAGTATTTGAGAAAGAGAGTATCTAGGAGAGAAAGTTATATTTAGATTTTAGAAATTTTAATGTATGTTTTTTTCAGTCAATGGAAAGCGAGTAAAATCGAAAGGGACAGAGCAATGCCACACATTAAATCCTATACTAGAATTTCTCGTGATAACAAAAATATTGCCTGGTTTGTTCTGACTAGTGCAAATCTCAGCAAAGCAGCTTGGGGAAATTCCAGACAGTCGAATTATATTATGAATTATGAAGCTGGTGTTGTCTTCGTCCCCAAGTTTATTGTTAGTACAAAAGACTTAAATATTTTCATAAAATATTTCATAAAAAAGATTTCAAATAATTTCTGTTTTTCAGACAAAGGGGACAACTTTTTCTATTCAAGAGCAAGAATCACCCGATGTACCTGTTTTTCCAATGCCATACGACCTACCTCTGACTCGTTATGGATCTCACGATAAGCCATTTGTCATGGAATTTTTTAACAGTCCTTAAGAAAGCCTGACTATTTCCGATCATGTTAGTGATATATTTTATACAGTCAACTTTAATTATTTTTGGCCTATAAATTAAATCGCCTGTCTGCATGTTACAAGAACAAATTTATTTTTTAATAAAAAAAGTTTTTATAGATAAAAATATTTTTGTTTAAATTATTTTAAGAAATATGAAAGAGCGTTTAAAAAAAGTAGAATTTCTCGATTTGATGTCTCAGTTCCGACTCATTTGGTGATAGTCTTCGAAATTTCTATTCCGGAGATGTTTTTTTATTTTTATGTCAGACTTGAAGAACAATCCTTGCAAAGAGCTCACGGTTTCCATAAAACATCAGGAGGAAAGTGTTTCCTGAAAGCGCCTTCATGGTGGCGCATCGATTCGTGCATGCTTTGCCTTCAAATAGCTTCTAAAGAAACGAATGCTCTTCTCTACGCAGTAATTACGCGCAAGGCGTGCGCGTTTTGCAATACAAATAGTCAATCAATCTTTTCATGGGTTCTCGAATCAACCTTGGAAATTATGCTTCAATAGCTATGCACGAACAAAACCAAACACACAAAAAAGAGATTATAGAAAAAAAAATAAAATGATTATTTAATACTTATGAAAAATATCGTATCGACTTCAATGGAGATTAAAAATTTTTTTAAAGTTAATAAAAGTATTATAAAAGCGTTTAAAATTTCAGTAACTCATAGTAAGGAGAGTTTCATAATTTAACTGGACCAATTGAAGTACCTTACAGCAGGTTATAAAATTCAAAGTTGAAATAACTTTCTTCATATAAATAAATTTGATATTACTCTCATTCTTTCTCTATGTAAATTGATTTAAATCCTCGACTTTCGAGATGTTATAGCCTATCATTTTCTAATGCATCATTTTCCAACATCTCCGGATTGAAAATTGTAAAATTCCGTAAACCGTTCTCACAAACGTAGCTCGTTTTCTCATAAGTACCAAGTAAACAGAGAATAGTTAAGTTGACTTAAAAGAAAAAAAAAACAGCTTATTGATAATTTTTCAGTCGACATTAGACTTTATCGACTTATTTCATTATTACTGCTGAATTTACTCTCATGCAATGAATAACTTTGAATAATTATTTTATAATCGTCTTCAGGTTTCTTTTATGAAAATCTGCTTCTTGGTTTACAGTTCTTCGTGATTTTAGGAAACGCTCATTTTATACTTTCAAGTTTCTATTGCATCGCACGTGGTTCAGAAACGTATCATGAATCATCAATATAAATTCCATTTGAAGCGAATATCGCTTGCACGTGTATCTATAGTCGGAAATTGCAAACTTTATATTCTACCAGTGGAGATCATAACTCTTATATCCCAGATAACATTGCAAAATTATAACGTGTTCGCACGTATATATTGAACTTTATCAAATTAGGTTCCCAGCAAGCGTAAAATTTCGCTGCTTAATTAGTCGAGGATTTTTCATTTTGAAAGGATTGGTTTGAAAATTAGAACATATTGGGTTTTGAAGGAAAAATAATTTTGTGAGCTCTCAAAATAAAAAGTAAATGATTACCAATAATACCTCAATTTTTCAAAACTGAAATTCATTTAATAGAACATTTTATTTCTACACCTCTGCAATAGTGTATATTAGGTCATAATTAAAAAGATCTGTTTGAAAAGAAAGATGAATTTATTATAAAGAATGAAGATTAATCATATGTACCTTTTTTATGTCACTTAAAATCTTTCCATATTACTTGCTTTCAATCTGTATTTTTACGAGGTCTGTAAACCGCAAATCAATTTAACGGTATGATTTTTAATTAATTTCAATTATCTTTCATAGATTGTTTAGAGCTTCCGGGGTATTAAAGACAGTCTATATCAGTTTTAAAAGCATTTTTAATACAATCGCTTGATTATAACTAAGATTGAATATGTCATGAATAATTTTCTATGCTGGTATTAATCATATGTATATTGAAAGTGCAGTTTCATGATTAGTAATTGTTTAACATTTATTTTAATCACCTATAAATCGGATGAAGTTCATTTTGATAATTAATTATCAATTTGAAATATTAGTATAGAAACAGATTTACGTACTGAAAGAACAATATTTTATTATAATTAATTTGAACTGATGGAAATTAAGGAATATTTCATTTCTATGTTTCATTTGAGGTCAGAAGTGCGCTAATTTATTGTGTATTGAAGGCAGGACTAAAAACAATTGATTTTTATTAAATTGCACTTCCGCAGTTATTTGTCAATTATAGGAAATATGTAAATTAAAAGGAAAAAAAATTGCTTATTTTAAAGACTTAAAACTTCCTAGACACCAATTCATATTTTCTTAATGATCTAGATCGATGTTCTGCAGATGTATGTCCAAAATTAAATAATCCTCTTGTCTAGATAATGTAAATATCAAAAGTTCAGGTTTAAATTAATTTGAGTTGAAAAAATGGCTTGACTTTTGCTAATAATAATACATAGTTATATAGCATGTATGTATTTTTTAACAGAAAACTAGTCTTGAAATACATGATTTTGATATGTATGTAACTATGTACGCAGGCACATAAAATGTTAACGACCAGTATGAGTAAGCAGACACTGAGGAAGAATCGATACATTTGATACATTTAATTGAAATACCTCCTTCGACTGGTAAGTGCTTAAATATAATCTGCATCTTACCTTTTTCTCTGCTAATTAAGGATAAATAATAATTGAGTAATACTCGTAATTATGTGTAATAATTAGAATACAAGATGCAGATTTCATATTGCATTGAATTTCTCTCAACGATTGCAATTTATATAATATAACACGATCATAAATTTAATCAATCCATTAATATCTTTCTATTTTTTTTTCTTTTTCAACGTTGATATATTTAATTTTAGACACAGTTATTTAGCATCTAGTTAGTAATATTAAATTGCTATTTCATTCCAAACATATTCTATAGAATATGTTTTCGTGAGGGATGAAATGGCAATTTACTATTACATAATTCAATATCCCAAACACGCATAATTTTAAAAACTATTTTTTTGAAGGAGAGAAAAAAGCTTTCTCCTCCTCTGACACCCCACCCGGAAGTCTGGTGGTCCGGATGTCTTGCGCGCAGAAGCGCCCTTCTGTTGCAATAAAGCTTTGGGTGTCTGGTCTGGACGTCGGTCGACGTCGATCAGTCCGCGAAATGTCGTCTACCAGACAAGGTGTTTCGTAACCGTGTCAGGTGTGTCGGACTCGCCCCCAACGCCTCGTGTTTTACTCGATTTACCAACTTGACAATCACCAACTTAAGGAGGATTCCATAAACTGGAATTCTAGAATTACTTTATCAAGTGAAAGGAGAAGTACTCTATTCAAAATCAATGTAACTTATCCTAATGAACTCAGGAAAAAATCCTTGTCTACGAGAGAAAACTCGACTTCGAAGTTGTTTTTAAACTTACGATAAAACCGGAATTTTCACTGAAAAATTCATAAGCACTTTCGTTTATTTTGATTTGTCAATACATATGTCAGTTTATATCCGACTTTCTGTCATCTGAATAATTTTCCAATTAGTAATATCGTTAAGTTAATACCTTTTAAGAAAGCAATCAGTACATACTTCAAAATAACGCAAGAGCTTCTTCCAATGTCTTACAAAAAAGTGATTTAAAAAAACTCTGTTTTTTGAAAAAGGACCATTTTTTTTTAGTGTTTTATTGTGCATGGGACATAAACACAGAACGCGTTATCTAGTCGGTTTTTAAATATTTACCAATTTACATTGCCTCCATCCAGTGCCACGTATGGACGACATGTTACTATTGCAGACACAATTTCATTCGGCTTTCACTAGTATAAAGAAACCAATGAAAAATTAAAATTCCACTCATACTGAGAGGTTCACAGTGATTTAATGGGCAATCGCTGTTTTAGAAGCGTGACCTATTTTTAAAGAAGAGGAAGCAGGGAAAAACTACCCTAGGAAGAGTTAGTGTTTCGCTTTCAGAGAATCTTCCATACTCCTCCTATTTTAATTATAATTTTTCTAATGTGTGGTATTCTAGTCAAAAGATACTTATGTCTATAAAATATCTTCTCAAACTCTAAAAGAAATTTTGAATTAAAA
>JAUESI010000010.1:13260663-13300266 GCA_032275145.1 Synergus laeviventris | reverse complement strand
GCCTACCTCATCTCTCAAGGTCGAGTGGTTTTCGGCGAAGGGGGCGCATTGCAGTACCGGTTGAATATACAATTATACATTGCATGTTATAACCAGGATTGAAAAAAAAGAAGATACAAGCACAAGGATTTAAAAATCTTAACTTTCGAGGTCTCTTAAACCTTCATCTTCAGTACCTATAGTTTGAAGATCTAAAGCATCAAGATCGACATCATCAAGACATCAAGGGATTTTAAGATTGATTTTTCAAATCTTTCAAGATATAAAAAATTAAAAAAAAAATTAATTAATAAGTAATTGAGAAAAATTAGAGATGAAACATCTGTAATCAGAAAAGAATGTGGTGTTCAAAGATGAAGGTGCAACGAGGTGGTAGTTTATCGACGAGTAGGGGACTTGGAAACGCAACGAGGCTCAGCGAATCGATAACAAGCTGCAAAGCAGTGTAACTCTGGAAATTTTCAGTGTGACCTTAAGAATAAGAGGTGCAGTTAAAATAACAAAAATAAAGAGGTTTTTTTTTTAAACAAAAGGAAAGGTGAATCAGAAGCGATGTTAGCCTGCTGGGTCCTGGTGGGTGTCCTTGGAGGAGTAGTACTCCTCTACATCCTTGTCGAAGTCCACTACTTCCTCAGAATGTTTATTACAGTCTTCTTTGCTCGGTTTTGCAGAAAACGGGTTCACATTCTTGATGAGACTTCTGTTTATGGTAAGTCAACTTCCAGCCCAAGGTTAGATATTCTATGACTTTGAAACTGACACAAATATTATTATTTTATTCTGATTCAGGTGCTGTTGGTGTAAAAAAAGGGTTTTGTGATCAAGTTTTTTATTAAAGGAAGGAAACAAACATAATAAAGTCGGAAATCCCACATTGAGTCACTGAATTATATAGTAGATTTTTGAAAATGATTAAAATAATATCTCCTGATTGAAAGGCAGCAATTAATTTTAAAAGTCAATGTTTATCATTCACTTCTCACGTTTTATTTATTTAATCATTTTAATTTATTCTTATCTATTCTAGATTCTACTACAATATATACTGTACCTAGGTCATTTCATTTATGATAATTATAGCATGTTAAAAGATAAATCCATGGATGTGTCAATTAGTTTCTAATAGAAAATTGCATCAATGAATTGCTTTTAGTTTTTTTTGTCAATTTCTACTGTGAGTTTATCCAATTTGATTTGATTCATTGTTTTGATAAATTCTTAGGAATAAATTATAAGATCAATCTATTACTCGAGAGTGTAAAGTTGCATTCCATTATTAATAAGATGTATATTTTTAATTGCAAGTCATGAAGAAAATGACCTGTACGATGAAACTCATGATTTTTTAAAAATTTAGAAAACGTTTAATTGGAGTCAAATGTACAATCAAAACACATGGTTGAAATAGATTTTTTTAAATTGTTTATTGCTTCTCATTAATATATGTATGTGACGTGACTCGCTTTTATCACCTGGAAAATATTGAGCAAAATAGTTTCATACAGCTTTTTATCGTGATGATTATATAGAAGTATATACCTAAGCATTGTGTCATTGGTCTGAAATTATGAAAAATCTATAACTTTGTCTAGCCTCTCGTACACAACTACACTTCAACCAAATCCATATCAAGTGGAGTTCTTTGTTTTCGCTATTTTTAGAAGTTATCCTTTGAATTCTGCATAGCTCAATAAATACTTTACGTAGAAATAAATTATGATGCAAAAAATATGACAATAATGAACCTCAGTGAATATATTAATCTTCCATGAATATTTCACCTTGTTAGCTTTTTTTTTAAATAAACTATGCTATAGAAAAAATTCCTGTGATGTCTTTCGATAAAACAAGTTTCATTTACAAATAACGATAAACTATTCCAAAATTAAGCATCTGTACTATATAGTTTTCCTCTTCTGCTAAATGTTTGAACAATTTAAGCATTGGACAATTGTTTTCAGTAAATTTTTACGTGGCTAAAGAATAAATATTGAGGGGTAGAAAATTCTGCCTATTGAAATACAAATATTTGCCCTATGCAGTCTTTAAGAGGTTTCGATTTTCCCTAAATTTCCTTAGCATCGGTCAAATCCGGAAACCATAGAATGTCTCTTTCACGTGTCATATAAACCTTGACCTACAGTTCTTGAATGAGCTGACCACTCACCACACTGCTCATGTTACAGGCTCAGGAGGAATATTGATTCAAAGCTATATTGTGGTTAAGACAATTTTTATTTTCCGGACTTTGTTGAGATGCAAAATCACTCCGTAGAGATAGACATTGTTTTATACCATTTTCATTTATAATTAATTTTCAGAAACAATTATCGACAATTGTATGCTAATTATTTGTTTTTTGTTTAGGTATTTGTACCGCAACTGACATAGATACTCTCCTATATCATATGAACAATGCTAGATATTTAAGAGAACTCGACTTTGCACGTGCAGATTTTTACGAAAGGACTAATTTATATCGTGAAATCTGCTCCCAAGGATCAGGACTTGTACAAGGTGCTGCCACTATTCGATACAGAAGGTTCCTTAAAGTCTTCTGTTTTTATAAAATAACGTCCAAGGTATGGTGAACCATATTTACTTTTTCATTCTAGCTAGCACAATATTTGCCATTCACAAAACCCTTAAATTTCAGTATTTATCAGGAGAATAAATAAAGCTAGTTACTTTCTTCAAACAAGTCGCTAATCTTTAAAGTAAAAATAAGTAAACAATGTAGTGTGTTGCATCCTGTAAAACAAGGACGTCGGTAACGTAACTATTCTTAGATCTATAATGAGTAAATTATCATTCAGTTAAATTACTAAGTATGCATTGTTGCAATCTTAGGCTAAAGGATTTAATTTTTAATCGAAGGTGAAAAATCAATTTCTCGCATCAAAATATGCATTAGAATATTTAAAAAATAAAATTAAAAAATATAATATTATTTTAGTAAGTATAATTGTGGACATAAAGATAGAAAATATAAAATTAGGAAAGCTGATTAAACGTGCATTATAAATGAATGTTAAAACTATATGCAATTTAAATGAAATATATGAAAAATCCACATTACTCAATATTGATTTCTCCAATTTAGAATTTATTGTCATTCTTATTATTATCGCATATCATTTTCTATTCAGTATTTTTATATTCCTGGAAGATCTTGTCACAGTTTGTGACAAATCATCGGAATATTTATGCTTTCTGCAAAGATTCGATAATGGATAATGTCAATAAGAAACCAGCGCTGTCTCTATTCTAGGTCCAAGTCATTTTTTAAACTCGAATTAAATAACTACTTGTAACTGATTTATTTCGTTAAACACATTCCAGCAATGAACCTTTTAAAGGAAACTAAGATCTTGAAAGTTATTAACAAATAACCAACTCATTAAATATATATATACGTTTTTAACAAATATAAACTAAATAACGCGTCACGTACTTTTTTCTTTGGAAGTAAACATCCTATAATGGAAGATATAAGAGGTGGATGATGTCCTTGAAAGATTTTTTGATTGATTATGTCATTTCCAGATTGTTTACTGGGACGACAAGACTATTTTCATGGAACATCGATTTATAACTCCAAGTGATGGTTTTGTCAGGGCGATAGCAATTTGTCGTCAGCGGTTATTGGATTGTAGTGCTGAGGCTGTTGTGGGCGCCCTTATTAACAAAGGGGTGAAACAAAATGGAAGTATCGAGGCTGGAGTCACACAGGTAAGCCCGGAATACCTTTATTTTTTATTTTATTCGTCCTAAACCTTTATACTTTAGTCCTATTTATTTTAAGTATGTGATCAATAAAAATACAATTGAATCAGATTTAAATCAATAAAAATATTTTTTTGTTTAATTTCCAGATGCCCCACGTAAGGCCAGAGGTCCCACCGGAAGTGGCAAGATGGATAGAGAGCAACGAAATATCCTCAGCAGCATTAAGAAGGACACCAGCTGTAGTTTCAAACTGCTGACAAAGGGATGACGCCATCACAAATGGCGTAGCATCGACACAATTTCACGAAACTACCATGGTTTAATTAATCTGGATCAATGTACTAGTTTTCCATGAAGTACCTGATTGTCGTTTTAAAACTGCGATCCTTCAAAGTGATAAACCAATTTTATATTCCTAATTGAAGTGTTACCTTAAAACTCTGACTCAAAGTGTAAAAAACATTTGTGAGTTACACTATTACACTATTAGTGAATAAGTGAGTGCACCAAATTGGACAAAATTATTTATCCATCTGATACACTTAGAATTAGCCCCACAATTCAGTGGTTGGACATAATTAAATAAAGAAAGAAGATGATAACCCGAAAGTGTTCCATGGAGAATTCCATTTTCGAAAGATTCTCAAAAAATTTGGAACTCATTCAAATGCTTTAGAGGAATTTTAGATAATTTAGATATCTTTAATTTAATCCATTCTCTGAAATTTCTCAAAATAATATTTATATTCGTTTGGTTAAGATAACACATTAAAAGTATAATCCAGTATTTAAAAAAATGCTTTATGATAGAGATTCGGTAATTTCCAAGAGCAATATTGATACTAAGGTATTAAATAAAAAATTTCAAAAAAACTCGGAGAATTTTTAAAGATGGCAAATATTTGTCATTAAGACTGTTTTTGAATTTAGATTCGATCTAGTTGGATAGTAGATTCGATGACGAATCAAGGTCGGGCATTAATCAGCCAAAGATTAAGTGCGTCTTAATACTAGAATTAAAAGAATAATGAAATAAGTGATTTTATTGTTTAGTGATCTTTAATCATTAATTTTCCACAGCGATGAATTTATTTCGTTTTTTCCTATAATCAGTATACGATTACTGATTGTGCAATTGATTCAATAACTCGACGAAGTGTGGAATATCACAGGAAAGGAGGAATATTTTATAACTAATGACGCAGGTGTATCAAGGCTCTAAGGAGTCTGTACACTGTGCAATCACCTTTTTCATAAAGTCTTTGTGCACACTAGAGAAGAATAGATTTTTCGATTGTGATAGTTAGTGTCGTTTTCTTCGAGATTCGTGCTAATAAATTAATGACTTAGTATTAAAGACTCGAAAGTATAAGCTTTTTATTTTTACGTCCCAAAAAAGGGAAAGAGAAAGAGATATGTTGCCACTTTCTGAAATATATTTTATTTAAACATTAAAAAATAATAATTCTGAATAAATTTTAATAAAAACTTTTTTATTTCACATCTTTTTTGAGTCTATCATATATAAAGGGATCAATTCCATAAAAATATATTCGAAAATGATCTGTATTTGATGTGAGCTTTTGAAAAAAAAACTATAATACCGGAAGTGCTCAGGTAATCTTAGAAGTAAGTAATAGATAAACTAGAAAGAACATTAAACCTAATACATATAATAGATTTCAAATTTTTACTTAGTTGTCCAAAAGAGAATACATAATTCAATTTGTTTTGAGTGAAAAATTAAATTTTTAAATAATAGAGTTGCACAATGCACCCATTCTTAGGCCTTATAGGAACAGGTTTTTAAAATTAAGAGCAAGAGTTGCCTTTTAATGCAAGTTTCCTCGCTTATTGTATGAAATGTTGAGTATTTTTAACAAATTTTTTGTGCTGCTGTGTCCGAGAATGAATTTATATGTATTTGTAATCAAATATGAATTGTTTTTTTCAAAATTATTTATTGATTTCTCTATTTCGATGTTACTGGTTTATTACCTATTCCTGTGTTGAATAAAGTTAAAAGTTTCTATGAGAAGAGTGTTTAATGTGAAATTTATGAAGTGTAATGTTTCACGTTTAAATAAACATTTTTTTAATATTAGTATTTAATTTTCAAATACAATTATTTTCTTATTTTCCAGGTATAGGTATACAAGAATGAATATAGTATTAGTAGGGTATTTCTTGAAATAATTTTTACATCTTGCATGCAAATATGTAAAAAGAATTTGGTGTGACTTGATATTGTGAAAATGACGAGACAGCTATATTTTACATCGTCAGGAAATTTCATCAGATAAGAAAGGAAATATCGTATGCTTTAGAAAAGAAAAGTTTGCGACATTTAATTCAGCAAGATTAATAATAAATAATACAAATAATTAATTACAACTTTTGTTAAGAATACTTCAAATTAAATAGAATTGTTAAAATTCAGAATTAAAATTTGGTTGAATAATTTTTAGTATTTTAGATATTTGTTTGAATGCGTCCAATGACATCAAAGCGCCCAAGAAACCCATATTATTCGGACCTGCTTCAAACGAGTTACGATTGAGGTCGAATCCAGAGACGTAGTTCATAAATCTGAAAACCCGTCCTTTCTAAAATTTTCAAAAAAATAATTTGTAAAATTAAAATAACGCATATAGGCAAGTTTTTAAATATAAAAATTGTTCTTTTACTCGGATATAATTAATGCTACTTAAAATGTTTTTGTAAGTGATATTCTTACTTTAAAAAAAAGTAAAGTTACTAATTGGAAAAAATCAAATTTTATTTCAAAATTTAATATATTTTTGAAGTTAACAGTATATTTGTTTTAAATTATAATTTGTAATAAATATCCAGATTTAAATTATGATATCACCTCATTAAACTCAATGTAATAATTTCAAATAAATGATATAAAAATGGATTTAAATTTTGGTTTTAGTTTTTTTCATTTCATAACATTTTTTAAATTTCTGATATAAAGCGGGTTTGGCCCATCACCAATAAATTGGTATGCACGTCGCTGCAACGAAGAGTGATTCGATGGAATTTCATTCTGGACTTTAGTTTTCAGTCTACTACTGACCGTAGTGAATCGAGTATCGTTTTGAATTTCTGGGATCTTGAAATATTGTATAAACATAAGCAGGAACGACCATGTTGTGCTATTGGACCGTAGCAACAATAGCAATTTTATATGTACTTTTCGATGTGAATTATTTCTTAAGAATTATTTTCACGGTCGGCTGGGGAAGATTATTCCAGAAGAGAAAGAAGATCTTAGAATCAACTGCTATTTACGGTGAGAATCTACCAGCGAACTGAAACGGGATTTAGATTTAAGTGCTTTATGAATATTTCATTCAAAAAGCATAAAACCTTATTAGTCAAATGTGATTTAAGTTTAGAGTAAAATTCTTTCTAATCTTGAGAGTGTTGAACTAATGAAGTCTTCCCATAGAAATTCATAACTTTTTAAAGTTGTTTCTCATTTTTTAAATTTCAATTTCTCTCATAAAAGTTTGTTTTTTAGTTATCTGAGAAATTTTAAGATAATCTTTACTTTGACCCTAAAGACATTATTAATTATTATACCAAATCAACAATTTAATGATGCAAACTTGAAAATTCAAGGTTATTTAGATACTAAAAAAAACTGAAAAAAATATTGTTGCCATATAACATTAATTACGTTCTTTACATTCATAGTGCACTTGTTAATATGCAAAACACATCATTTGATTCTAATTCAGTAAAATAATTTTATAGGTAATCAAAAATATTTTGGAAAAATGTTACCAGTGAAAATAAAATATCTATTTTTAAATATTGAATACATTATACAGGAATTAAAAAATGAGTTTGATGATAAGAAAAAAAAAATGTTTTAAACAAAACTCTGTGCACTAAGCTACATTTTTTAAAGCCTCGTTTGCATATTTATAGTCGAATAATGTTTAATCTTTGTTATCAAGGAAGTACATTACTTATAGGTCATCGTTTCCTTAATTAATTTCCTGCAAAATGTAAATCAAAATTTCATACTTCTTTTGGTAACAAGTTTCTCGATTTTTCATTATAAAATAGTTCTAGTCAATATGTGAGAAATTATTCTTAAATTGTGTTGATATAACTTTAGAAAAATATCTAAGGTATCTAATTTTATTTTATTTATTTAAAAGAGCATTTTCTGTTGCAGGAATATGTTTCACTCAAGATATAGATTTAGTCTTCAAGCATATGAATAATGCGAGATATCTTCGTGAATTGGATTTCGCACGATTCCATTATTATGACAGGTCTGGTTTATTTTCTGAAATAACAGCCAAAGGAGGTGGCATGGTTCAAGGTGCATGTTCCTCCCGTTATCGAAGACCCCTTCCGATTTTCACTCCTTACAAAATTACCTCTCAGGTGAGATATTTTCAATTATAATAAATATTAATATTAATGCCAACAATGAAGAAATAATTCTTTAAGAGTTACAACTAAAACCCACGACGTCTTGCAATTACCTACTTTTTCTACTACTTATATATTAGACTGATAATCAAATATTAGATTTCCAGTCTTGTCGTTAACTTCCTTTACTACTTAAATTTTCATTACAATTACCAAAAGAATAATTATTATTTTAATGGTGATTTATTACTTAATGTTTTATAGTTTATAATTGTCACTAAAAATTTAGTTTAATTTAGCAGTTATAATCACGTATTTTTTAAAAACTGCATTACCATTAATTCTTACTCTATTTAATTTACAGCTTGTTTTCTGGGATGACAAAAATTTCTATCTAGAACATCAAATCATAAGTCTCCCAGACAATTTCATCAGGGCAGTCGTTTTAAGTAAACAGAGTGTCACTGGACTAAAAGTTTCTGTACAGGAAATCGTCGACAAAGTCGATCCCACTGCTAAAAAACCAGAATTTACCAGGGAGTTGAAATTGTGGCTTGACTCGATGGCAGAGTCGTCCGAAAAATTGAAGAAAAAAAATTAATATTTAGTCCCTGAAGAAACCTCGAAGACTTAAATCTAGATCTCAATATTAGTTGTCTCAATTTTGTTATGAATTGTTTGTTTTCTTGTATTCGTATATTTATGCGCGAATATGCATTACCTCTTATTTATTTTTGTCTTATCTTTGTGATAAATCTTATACCGATGGTTTAAATGTGAACAGGAAATACATGTTTTCTTACAAAAAATTGGAAACTTTTTAAATTTATATTTAATTATTATATATTAGTATATTTTAAGTACATATTTTGTTCTTAAAAACTAGTTTAGTGTGTCCTTTAAATTTTTTAAATCTTGTGACAACAAAATAGAAGCTAAAATTTACAATAAAATTTTATTTCTAAAAGTAGAATGCATATGTATAGTTTTTCTCTATCAATAATAAAAAGATTGAAGCTCAAAGTTGTCTGAAAATTCAGTAGATGGCGATAGAATGTTCTCCAGCGTTCTCCAATCTGTCTGTTGAGCGGTAGATCCTCGAGTTTGAAACTGTCGTGATTCAGTCGGGAACAACAACTCTCCTTTCTATGAACTTCGCGTTACGTTCAGAACGAAAGAGCTCTTGACAGCTCTTTCAAGGAGTGCACGGTGTTTTTTCAAATTGGTAAGTCAAAAAAAACACAAACATTAATTTACCTCGAATTAAGTTTTTTCTTAATTCCTCGAAATACTCAAAATTGAACCGAGTTTCTACTTACATAATGAATACTAAAGCTCATCGAAGTTAGTTTCAAAAATATTCTGTAATTGCATATCAAAATAGCATTTAGTTTTATTTTATTAATTTATAAAGATTATTGTAGGTTTGCGAACATAATTTTTGTTAAATCGAATATTGCCTTTACAAGGATAACGTAAAGAATATTTTTAGTTCAAGATAAAGAAAAAATCTATTGAAAATATGCTAAAGAAATATTCGTTATGCAACTTCTTATGGGTCACTACAAAAGTTCAAATATGCTTTTTTCAAATCTGTCCTCAACAATGAATCATAAAGCAAGAATAAAAAATCTAAACTATATTATTACTTCACATTATTTTTCTTCGATCTAGTTCATTTTTTTTCTAAACATAAATCAATATTTTATCGTTCGAAATAAAATATTGGTCACTGCCCACCTGACGATAAGATAAATCCATTGAAGGAATAAAAAATTAATTGAATTATTGTGTTATGAATATTTTAATGTGTAATAGTTAATAGAAATATGGATTAGGGAACAATATTTTGATACAGTTTGTCGTTTGATCCGAAAGAATTAGATTATTCAATTGAGATGCATAATGGCTTTATCTTATTTCTGACGAGATTTCATGAGCCTTGACGAGATAATTTAGATGCCGACGGAAAGGATTAATTCGTCGACAGCGAATCGCCGTAACCTGGCGGCCAAAACTATTACGGGGGCACTTTACGAGGCTCTTATACATCATTCAATATGTATGTGAGGGAGTGAGGTCAATCTCTAATCTCTTCATTAAAAAATGTGCATCAATGCATCTATATCAGTAAAAATTAAACTTAAAAAGTAGTATGGTATACGATTTTTGAATATTCCTAAAGTAGTATAACTTTCGATTGAAATAAAACATCTTGTGTAAAATTGTCTAAGCGTGATCGTGGGATTTGAGTAGAATGTTGCGTCTGCATGCGGATAATATAGAGAAAGGATTCTGTGTTCAGAGACTATAATGGTCGTGTGAAAGATGAATTCAGAGAATTTTCTGCTTAGATGAGTGCTAACCGGTGTGATGACAGGTGTTGTGTATAATAGAATCCTATGAGAATCCTTGAAACGCCAATTTTTAAATCATTTTTATTTTGAATGCGCCTTACATTGAGTTGAAGAAGCTAATGAACCAACATTCATTTTGTATTTATATTTATAAACTCATTTTCTAGAATGCATAACGAAAACTGTTCGAGATTCTTTGCGTAGGTGTTCAAGTTACGCAACTTGATTGGTGAGAATACGACTTGCATAATGATGATAATCAACGAATCTCATAAAAGTCAATGGAAATTTAGAACAGCATATAAGGTCTGAATCTTTAACTTCGCAGCTTTGATCTCTTCCAGATTCACTTGTGACCTTGTGGATATATCCAAACATTCATTTTAATACCATAAAAATATGATAAAAATAAGCTTTTTCTGAAACTGCAACACTTTGTTACACTTAGAAAAATGATTAGAAAGTTTTCAACCTTTCCTGTTTTCTCCATCATCATTTTGTACTAAAAAGCGAAATAGTGTAGATCGTGATCATAGGTTGTAGGCCAAACTCTAAAGTGGAAGAAATTGACCATATGTATAGAAATAAAGTAAAATAGCTTTATTCTCCTTTCTCCTCTGCGTAAGAATTGAGTAAATAGTGATTTTACTTTTACTATTTACTTTTTAGCATCTTCACTATCTTCATTATCTGTTAAATATTTTCCGCTCTCATATTCTTCATATTTAATATTGTTTCTCTACGTATACATTTTTCTCACATGTTTTTTTTCTGAAATTGATCCTCTTTCTCTGGTTATTTGTTACAAACACGTGGGAAATAATTTACTGAAGGCATATCACGTAATATGTGTGCGATTCGATGAACCAGGCCGCGTGAACTTTAAGGTCTGGACCATACCGCTTCGATTATAGTGGTGAGTTGTGACGTGCGGGGATCATAGATGATTGCAAATTGCCCGCAATTGGCAGGAAGTCAGGGGACCGTTTGTACGCCCCCTCGTACTCTCTTCAATGTTCATTAGTTCCCGCTGCCTTTCTGAATCACTTCACGAATCTTCATTTTTCCATAGTTATTAATGTTTTTTTCACTCCATCTTTTAACGATCCTTAAATACGAGCTTAAATATCTCCACGTGTAATTTCGTTCTGAAAAGAAATGATTTATTCCTATTCTAAAAAGGTCATACTAGTAAAAAGTAACTCACAAAATTGAGTAAGTCTTGAATTTTTACAGGGATAAATAATTATCAAATGATAGGGCACTTATAATTTATTTTCAGAACAGTTTCAGTCGATTAAGTCAACCTCCTTTCAAAGCAATACTTATAATAATCTTCCAGATACCTAGATCTCGTGAATCCATGTTAATCGTTATGTCAATTAATCGATGAAGCAAATTATCCTTTCATAAATGTTTTCTGTAAAAGGTCGTGGAAAAGAATATTAAGAAAGGTTGTCCTTTCTAACTGGTTTTACATAAGTTGTTTTTCTGTTATAAATCCCGTGTAATATTACCTCGAACTAGCTCAATTACAATTGTAACTAAATTTCATCAAATATAAATCCCACTAAATTTTTATACTGTACATTTGAGACACAAGCAGAGAAATTCTATTAAAATAATTTACGAATGAAATCATTTTTATAGTAAATATATAGTTAAAGTGTTTTCTTAAGTTATAAATTCGAAGTCCAAGTAATGTATAATATCAAATCGTGATTCACGGCCAAGAATCAGGTTTAAATGTAATCAGTTACACGCTTATTAATTTCATAACTCCACGTTCGTGCACAATGGCGAGTCCCTTCCTGAAGAAACGGTCATTGAGTTCTTTCATATGGTAATCTCTTTATACAAAATAATTTACGCACTATAGCAGTGACGAGAACTTATATTGGGACAAGTGCAAAGACAGTGAGTTATTTAAGAGTGGTTAAAAAACAATAAGTATATAATGACTGAGAATTACGTAAGAGTACAAATCAGTACCATAATTGAGCTTTAAAATAATTAAGTGCTTTTTTTCCTCATTTTCAAACAATTATATAGACTTTTCGGTTGAAGTGTCAACTGTATATGTGACATAAATGATAAGAAAGACGCAATAATATGCAATGAAGATAAGGGGCTTAGCATTACCAAAAGTAAAACAGTCGGATCGCGGGACATCGCGATAAGCACAACGTTCTAACACTTGGTGCGCAAATGTTTACCTGTATAATTATTGAAAAAGTAACTTCTTCACTTTTAATGTTATGGATGACAATACAATTTTAATTGATATTTCGTATATTACACTTTTGATTTTTTCTCTTATTATCGTCTCCATAAGTTTGGTGATAATCTGCAGTGATAAAATAAATCAATTTTCTCTCTGAATTACTTCACTGGTAGTATACATTTTTATAAAATACGGTGGAGCACAGTTGGCTCATTGCCAGCTCACTTTTCACAGTTTTAATGATATGCGCTCTTAAATTAACCCACATAAGATGTGATTACAGAAAATAACACTTTCGTGTGAAACTAGCCATCACTGAATATAGATATTTATAATCTTTATTGATATAAATATCCACTGATAAATTTAGATTGGCAATTTAAAATGAGGTTAAAAACTCCTTCCAAAACAAGTAAAAAAAAGTGACAAATTTTTAACAATGGATTAGAAAGGTGTGCACGTAGACTTTTTATTTCTTTATTTCTTGGTGGATTCAAGTACATGAACGTCACTCGCACGCATGATGAATATATAAAGTGAGCACATTTCTGCGAATGTACTTAAAAGAAAGGAATTTACTTCCTGTTAAAAACAAGATTTACAAAAACTACATTGATGTTGAAAAGAATTTTACAAATTCAAAAATTGTATATTTTATTAGAAGCGATGTTTCTTACTCCAACCGAAAGTAGTTAGCATACTAAAAAATAAACATACTGTCATAGTTTTATCAATGCTTCAAAAAAAGATCTGGAGGTTTGTGAAAATTCTGCCGAGGGTTCGAATCCCTATACTGATGCAATTTTTGATATTCTAAAAAAATAATTATTCAAGTATAATATTTAAAACTAGTCGGGTAATGAATCTATCTTCTCAGTTTGAATTTTGATAGTCGCGTTTAAAAATATAGATTTAAATCCTGACTGTGAGCAGTTTATTGTCAATATATCATGAGTGACAATCTTGTCTAGTTTTGTTTCCATCTCCACCCCTCGAGTACCATCAACCGTTCTAAAAAGTGTATAGGTGAGACCGGGACTGTGAGTGCGATGTCCCGTTAGGGGACCTAGAAGGCCCAGAAGCCAGCCAGTCATCCAATCAGCACTCAAAACAGATCTTCGTGTCGCAAAAGTCGTGCATGGATATCGCTGCCTATGGCGCTCTTTTGCTACCGTTGCCCAACATCATTTTACTACCGTTTACGCTGGGTAAACTTGAATCGACTTCTTCCTTCATTTCATTTTTAATCATTATATCATCACGATTCTACATTTACAATCTCAATTTACAAATTGCGGTTTTAATCTTGCCTTTCTGAATCAATGAGTATCAAGATCAACATTTGTAATAAGAGATATAAAAAATGGATAAAAAGATCATATAAAATGAAAATAAAACAAAATGTTAGATTTATTTCTAATAAAGTTGCAAAAACATCGTGTAAAACGCGTGTCGACATAAAATGCATCCTGTTTATTATATGTCTCTCAAGGCTGATGTAAATAAACGGCGAGTTTATAATTTTTTTAAGTGCCAATTCCATAATTGGATTCTACAAATTGATGCGACACTTAAAACTATTTTTTTAACAATAATCCTTTTATTTTTCAGAAAACACCGGTAGCATCGCCTCCTTGAAAGGCCCATAAAACCCTGCCATGGGCCGTACGGGATACACATGCATCAGGCACGTTTTCTGCTCACTCAACGTTTTGATATGGGTCAGTATTTTATAATTAGATTCAGATTATTTTACCCCATAATTTTTGTGACTTTTCGTTGAAGTTTTGATTAACTTATTATATATTTCAAAATCACGTTACACAATTTTGAGTAATTTAAAATGTAGTATATTCCCTAATATAGTCATCTGTTATACGTCAATTTCCTTATTATTCCAAGTTTCATCCCACAACTAAAAATAATAGAGTAATTAGATAATACCCACCAAGTCCGCCTTCTCAGCAGCAAATGAACAATCAAGATTGTCAACAGTCACAGATTCCATCGCAATTCCTGCACGCTTAAACAGTCATTCCACTTGAAATCGTCTTCCGTTCCGAATAAGGCCTTTAAATGGGGCATTGAACTGTAACTGTATGAACTGCGATCTATGAACCTAAGCAAATGTCGATACATATTGTACACTATTTGCATATATGTATAGACATTAATATATACGTATAATATGTGCGTGTCACGAACACGGATACATATATATATATACCATGCATACATATAAATAAAACATACACACATGAATATGTTAGTAACACGACGGTAGAGCACTTAGCATGCTGAAGTGCATGCTTGAATGGGCAATGGGTATGTGCGCTTGTGTTATGGCTCACAAGTGCGTCTGCTTTCGAGTGCCAGTATAAATACCCATATAGGACTGAATTAAAGTCAATACAGTCACCAGACGAGTCTGTATGATCGGATTAATAGATTTCTATACTCCATATTGGACCAGACAATCTCACGAATTATGTCGCTGTGTCTTTAATAGAGTATATGGTTGTACATAAACTCTGCGAATAAGATCATTACCCTCAGTTTAATATAAGTAGGTTACCTACTGACTTACCTACACATTGGAGAGATTCGCAAGTTTATAGACTTCCTTGACATATTCCTGAGGAAATGGCATTTGCTGTTTAGAACAAATGGCTGATGAGGCTAATTTTTGTTTCTGGTGATAATTTCATATTTTAATTGAAGACCATCTTTGGCGAAACAATCGCGAAATCGTCTAACTTTCTTATGATCGTTTTCTTGTCTAACAATTATTATTAACACATGCCTAAGTATATATGCACAATTAGAAGGTATCTGATTTTTCACTCCCGAGAGTCGAAAGTGTGAAACGCATCTAAAGTGTTGAGTGAAAGAAGCGGCATGACAAATTAAGCCTACTAAACGCACCTTTCTGCTTTATCGTTCCACGTGGGAGGACAAAATATGTAAATTTATTTTCAATGTATTACATCTAGCTATAGATATTTCATTGCTCTAAATATTCAATTGGTTTATTGTTGTATTAAAGTGACGATGGGCCAAATGGTTTCTCTCCTTTTCCTCTTTTTATAACTTGTGTTGTACTTGTACATCATTAACGGAGAAAAGTGTCAGCAGTGGAAAAACCGTTCTTTACAGAAAGGTGTTAAATACTTTGTCTGGAACAATACCAAATGTTAGTTTCTAGAAATCGCTTCTAGAGCTCTTGACAAGTTATTCTTTTGCTGGAACAACTACTATTACATTTATAGAGCTAAAATATTTAAATTATGATTAAAATTTTACAGTTGTGTGCCTGCGGAATTTTGGGTGCCGGGCTGTGGCTCCGCTTGGCTTATTCCGGATACACGACCCTGGTACCACAATACAGTTTTGCATCGGCTGACTCTGTACTTCTTGCTTCAGGCTGCATTACCTTCGTTGTCGCCTTCTTCGGTTGCTGTGGCGCCTGGTTTCAATCAAGATTCATGTTAATTACGGTCAGTATTCAATTTTCGCCATGCTGTGTTAACTTTATACCTACTCGAGGCAAATCATGAAATTGTGCATCTCTATTTCATGGAACAGTTATACTTTCGAAAACTCTGTTTATTAATCAATCAACACTTTCTAGACATTAAAGACTAGGTACTAAGCAAGGAAGAATAATGATTAAAATTTTGTTTTCAGTATTTCAGTTTGGTGATTCTGGTCTTTCTTGCGGAATTTATGCTGGGAACACTGGCCTTCATTTTCAAAGAACACGTGGCTAGTAGTTTGCGGGAAGAATTGTTATTTGGAATCGAAAATCATTATAATATCACCAGGGAGCCTGGTACTCTGCCTGCTGTTTGGGACCACATTCATACTGAGGTATTTTAAAGAATACAATTGTTATAACTTTTAATAGTTAATGAAAACATTAAATTGGATTAAATTTTTCAGTTTCATTGTTGTGGAGTGCGTGACTATACTGACTGGTATCAGATCAGTGCCTGGCCAACAGAAGATCGAGTTCCTGATTCGTGCTGCATGAAACGAGAAAGATACTGTGGTCGACTGGATCCGGAAGGAAGAAATAAGGAATTATGGTATAAGGAAGGGTGCTCTTCGGCGATTCAAATGTGGGTTGTCACCAGGCTTCATGTAGTAGGTACAGTCGCACTGGTTCTTGGATTTCTTCAACTTTTTGGCCTCTTAACGAGCATGATTCTCTTCTGCACTGTCAAACAAAAAAGATCATCACACACCTACAAAAGTTACGACACTACGACAACCTAATCAATTAAAACAATAAATAGAACATTTCCTTTTTTTAAATGCTATTACAAAACTCTCACAAAAAGATTTAATAATGACTGGTTTAACTGGAAAAAGTTGGATAAATCATTACATATCACAAGTATAAGAACATTATTCAGTTTCTCATAATGGTATTAACCAAATTCTTCACTTAAAATAGAAATTCGAAAGTGTTGAAGTGATATATGATATTTCGAAAATATGAAGCAAAAGATGGAATATTTTAAGATTTTGCGAAATTGTTTATTTTCCTTGACAGCAGGAAAATGATTATGTACTCGGTTGGCAGTACTCTGTGGTTTTCTTGAGATACCACAAACAAGAATAGAAAAGAAACCCAGACATTACTTTTTAGTCTTGAAAGTGGCATGCCATTCTAAAATTAAAGTTCTTTGTTACAAAAGGTTAATGAATTTGAAAATGATAAAATATAAAAATATGTAATGCAATGTTATAATTCGTTTACCTGAAATGAATTCTTTTGTATTATATGAAAGAAATCAAATAATATTTATGAATAGTTTAAAAATCGTTATTCACATATTCATATTATTATTAAGATACCTTTAATCTCATGAAAGAAAATATAAATTATCTTTCATTGCGTTATTCAAAAATATAATAAATAATTTTAAAAAGGGTTCGTGCCTAAGTAACCAAAATATATATTGTAAAAAACACGAACCTATTTCATTTATTCGATTTAATTTTTAGAGGCTCTTTTTTATCAATTTCAATACATTATTCAAATCAATAAATAAAAAATGGGCTATTTTAAATATATACTTTCTACAATGAATATTATCTTAGAAAAATTATAATCTGGGTATTATTCTTGAGATATTTTTAACAAGAGAGAATATTTAATATTCATATTATACTCTAAACTACCCCAAAAATGTATCTGTACCATAAAAGCAAATATTTTATGAATATGGTATTAATGAAATGATCGGATTATTGTTCAGTTCATACCTCTGTATTCTTTTTTTGCATGATATTGTTATTCTCTTCAAGTAATCAATTATAGATATTATAATTAATATTTTTATTATGTGATCCATGAAAAGATTTTTCTTTCTGGATGCACGCAATTATATTTTAACTTAGTCGTACGATAAAAACAACATTCTTAGGCAAGGTATTGTAATTTCTTAGGCAAGGTATTATGATCCAAAGAAAAAAGTTAATGTATTTATTATTTTATAATTATTAATCTAAGATCATCCTTTAGAGCTTTCCTAAGCTAACAGAAATAAACTATAGATATGTCTATTTTTAAGGTGCCTTTTACATTAGAGAAGTATTACAATTACCTAAAAAATTATATACAGGACTGCATCTAGCTTAATATAATCATTATTATAAAATAATCATCACTAAGCTACGAGACTATTATAACCAAGATGTATCAATTTTACATATATAAAAGTTACTAATTGAAGATTTCTTCTGGAAAGAATGAAATATGTCAAAAATCTCATTTTTGCATTGTTTTGATTGATAACGAATAAGATTTCTTGGAAATATTCCAGATTACACCGTCATTGTTCTCCAAAGAATCTTCAATGTTTATTATATTCTTTCATTTTCTATTATTTTTTATTTTAATCGTATATTTCAAAAAATTTATGTAAGTTTATATTTAGAGTCAATCATCTAAGTATGACACGTGGACGCGATCCTAGATTATAATTATTTTATTTTACAATTATATTATAATATTATTGTACCTTAATTTTAAGAAAGCACACACTGCAGGAAGTAAGGAATATTTGACTTCGTAATTTAACGAGATATATTTATTTCGACTTATAGACACTGTATGTACATTTTAAACGCTTATTACAGTTGATAATTACATCTAAATGAGACTAATTTATTCATAACTTATTGAAGACCTATCAATCGAGCACCTACTTGATTGAGTGCTTCAGTGATTCCTCGTGATGTTTGTTTGGCTGCTTTCAATGGAAACTGAAAAAATGATTATAAATTATTTAATATATTCTGTTAAGATCTTGAGAATTTAATTGGTTAAAAAATGTCAAAAAAAAGATTAATTTACATCAACCACAGCATTCAAGAAATTGCTGAGACCCTCAAAGCCATTCACAAGTGCTCTTCCAATTCCTATAAATCTGTCTCCATTGTTTCCATATTTTTGATCTTCTCTGATTCCATCGACAATGGGAGTTGGACGTAAGAAACTTTCCAAAAGTCCCCCCACAGGTTTTTCTTTTGGCTTCTCAAGAATAGCCTGGCCAACCTCACTTTCTAGTCTCACAGTTTCCCTTGTCTTGGGAGCCAGGAAATTCACAAATGGATCCTTTTCGAATGATTGTAGAGTTTTTCTTTGAGCAACATCTGTCTTTGGTGATATCACAGATTCTACAGTGTTTTTTGTCTCACTGACGACCTGTTAAAAAAATAAAATATTAGATATACTAAAATCACACCACTTTAGCCCTTGGGATGAAAAATTTTAACATGAATTGTAGCAAGATTTAGAGTTGCAATAATTCTGAGGATCTTAGAAGGGAATTCCCGTGATGTGGAAATAATTTCACAACTCATTGATTATGCATGATGATCAGGTTGAACATTTTCATTCAGTTTATATGATACACAAATTACTTATTCAAGTTTGTATTTATATTCTTTAATTGGGAAAGAATTATGAAGAAGCTACAGAAAAAAATTCAGATCACTTTTCACCTTGAAATTGAACCGAGCTTCTCGATGTTTCTTCTTCATAGAAGCACCTAATATTTATTTTATGATAATCTCCTTTTAATGAGTCCTATCTTTTGCAATTTTACAAATAAGACTTTTATGTTTATTTTCGTAATTTTTATGTAATTAAGTTACAGATTATTGAGCAATTGTTAGCGGCAACAAACATTAGGAACATACATAATTAATTAATTAACTTTCGGACTAACTTTCTGAGCAGAGAGAGGATGTTTGCCAAATTAGTAACAGTTCGAGTTTGGAATATTTTTTTTTGTTTTTGGCAATATTTACCTCAGCTTCGTTGAAAAGATTGTTTCTGGCCAATGTAACAGAATTGACTAATCTCCCTCTGCCAATTCTCGTCGAATCCGCTATTTGGCCTAACCAATCCTACAAAACCGAAAGAATTTTTGCCAGTCGCAGATAATTTTAAAAAAATTTTGAAATTTGAGTGTATACATATAATGGTGCCAAAATGTGTACAAAATTCCTCGTCTTCAGTCTGTGATGAAAATTATAAAACTTGTTGAAAGGAAAATAAGGGAGTCAATTAGTTAAAGAAATATATTTCAAACATGTCTTGATATTCAGTATCATAAAACGAAAACGATTGGAAAGTGCGAGAAAGTAAAAACAGTTTGCAGATGTTTCCTTGAACCTACGAGTGATCAATCTCTACTGTTTTATAGTAGGATCTATTTCAAGATAGAGGACTTTTATTACTAAGTGAAATTAAAAAATTCTTTTTTACGCATTTATTAGTTTTTAAAAGATTTCATTTAGAGTATTTAAATATTTTCTAGAAAAGAATGAAGAACAAGAGATTTTGAATATTTATTTGACTCATATTTTCTTTTTTTTTTTCCTTTTTCAAATAGAAGTAAGTTTTGAATAAAGTATTCAATTTTGTTATGTACCTCTCCTCTCTCCATAATGATGTTGGTAGCTAACATGACCGAATTGACTAATCTCCCTCTGCCGAATCTTAATTTGTCAGCTATATTGCCTAACATCTCCTATAAAATCGAAAATATTTTCTTGTAGCTAAACAACATTTTTTATCATATTCTTTATAGACGATTCCAGAATCATTGAACCTAATATTAAAATTTTATTTCAAAGGGAGTAATTTTCAAACATATATAAATATATAAATAAATATGAAAATAAATATTTACCATTCCCTGCTCAAGTTTGGTTGCCCCAATTTCCGCTTGTGGTTTTACCACATTTTCATCAGATTTAACTGGACCATTGAGGCTAAATTTGGTTGGTTCCTCTGCTGGTCGACAAACAGCAATTTGAAGACACAGAGCCAGAATCAAAATCTCAGAAAACCTCAACATTTTGTAAACTCGAAACTATTACCGGCTGAAAATTCTTTTGATCTGTAGATGATATCTGCATTCGTGGGTGTCCTGAACCTAGAAAAGTTTTCTTATTCACAACAAATGTTCTCTTTTAACAGTAAGATTGAATAAATGTCCTTCAGTTTAATGAGGACATATACGATGAACTCTATATGAAACATTATTAAGCTCGAGCCTTTCAAAACGACTACTGGACACTTGCGAAATGAGCTAGAAAGACTGGCCTTCGACTAATCATTTTTGATACGAAGGATTGAAATTTTATTGGACAACTCTTTTTTAATTCTTTCGAATGGAATAAATGATCAATTTTAAGTTTCAAATTATAAATTATAAATCTGTAAAAAATGATTAGTCAACATATTTCTGATCTTGATCTTGGAAAGTGTTACTAATTGATTTAGAGATCGTTCATAACTTAAAAGTCGAGCATTAAAGGAGCCAACATACCGGTTTCTCGTAGCTGAAGATCAACATTCAAACGCTGGATCACTTGCTGCTCAATGAACCATGAAACTTCAAAACCTTCACAAAGACCTTTGAAATGAAGAACACAAAAAAATGTAGTCGGTCACGTTCTACAGTGTCAAACTATCGACGATGTGGTCAGATACTAACTAACTGATTCCGAGTGCTAGCAATGACTCCACTGAACCTTACGAAATGCTGCAGCTTTCTCTTTCGAATTGATCCTTTACTTTGATGCATCACGTACTCCACGTAACATGTTACGACAATTCAAAAATTTTTATTTTTGGGAAAGTGAATGAGTAATTTGAAAATTTGAAAAAAAAAACTATAGTTATCTAGTAATTTTAATTAAAAATGTATTAAAAATGTGAACAACAATTCAGATTTCATTGTCAAGCAATGCGACTGAAATATGCCAGGAATCTTCTTCTTGGATATACATGCAAGAAACATCTTTTTTTATTCTTAGCTTGCAGATACCAATATTTTGCTAAAAAAGGCAAGGTCATATTTCAAAAACTAAGATTTTTCTCAAAGCATTCATATTTACTTAAATATTTTATTTACATATTATGCTTAAATATGAAATATATGTGAGCTAATTGTTTTTAGTCAATACAGTTGGAAAAATGTTCAGGAACAGACAAATAATGTAAAGAATCTGTTTTACTGAAATTATAACCAGAGTTGACCCAATCTCACCCGATTAATTGACTGATCTAAAAGCATTGAATCAAAAGAATTACATTTTTTATCAGTAAGTGGGATCACTATATTATTATATGTCAATTATTAGAGTATAATATAATAAATTAAAAGTCATATTTACTTTATGCAATAATGCACGCACTGGAAACAGCAGTTCATAAAGTGCTGATCCCGATTCTTTGCAGGTACATTGAAAATTGTTTAAAAAAAATAAATAGGCAAAACAATTAAAAATGACTATGAAAAATACTTATATATAGTTTTAAAATAAATTAAAATTAAAATTAACTATATACCTGCATTATCTTCATTATTTTCTCTATTATCATTTTCTTCATTATTTGCATCATCTTCTTCAACATTTTCATTATAGTCTAATATAATATTAAATTCATTGAGTCAAAGAAACTATATTATAGTTGTTATTCTTAATATAGAACTTACAGTTCTATGATATTGAGATATATTTTGTGAACAGATGGTTTCATCAGTATTCCCAAACTATATTACATATATTAAAATTGAGATAAGTTACCTTCGTCATCTCTTCGTTCTCGAGCTCTTGGACATGTAGGCATAGGTGGATAGGCTTCACCATACCTATCCATCATATCTCTTTTCACTAATTTTAACCCTAGACTCGATTCCAGACAAGCGACATATATAATGAGGAGATATATTGCCTTCATTTTATTATTTACCTTCAAGAGTTGTACAGAATTTTATGCAAATCAAAATATTATTCCTTTTACAAGGAAGGAAAAATTACGACTCAGCTTTATACATTTTTTATAGTCAATTTTAATTATGTGATATTCCTATTTCCTTATATAACATATAGTTAATAATAGAGCATAGTTGTGTGGACTATGATAACCGAAGAATTTATTCTCTGTTATCTGACATATTTTGAAATAATTTCTAGCATTGACATTTTGATTTATACGCATAGATATTTTGTCATTTGTCTTAATGACAGATGTGAATTTTTAATTTTGTGAATTATTAATTTTGACTATCAATATTTGTTTTAGTTCATCTTATCAAGATTAAATTTCGTATTTATTTAATACATGTTATTGTAACTTAAAATTCTTCATTCTTTCTCAGTAGCTTATATTTATAATGGAGGAATTGCAAATTTGCTTGTGCATTATGTTAAATATATTTGTACAGAATTATATAATGATTCCTTTGTTACACAATAAACATAAAATTTTACAGGGGTTCATAAATGTAGAATATTAAGTCTATTGAATATACCATAATAATTATTCTATTAAATAAAGGTTTAAAGTCACATCAATTGTAATGCAAATCAGCTATTACACAGTGGATATTGCAAGTATAATAATTATTAATTTTAAATAAAAAATTTTTTCTTTAATTTCAAGAACAAAAAGAGAGGATATACTAACACATCAAGCGATATAGTTAATACATACCTTAGATGTTTTATGAGATTCCATATTAGACTTGAAATAATGCTTTGCAATAAGGTAATACTTTTGATGGCTACTATTTTGCCAGAAATGTTTTCTAAATCTGAAATTTTTTTATAAATTTAGTATTATATTAATTAAATTTATTAAAAAAAAGGTGAAATAAAATTTGAAATTAACCTTGTGCAGTTGAAGTTGGTCTTTTTAATGGAAATGTAGTCATTGTTACTTCATTTGAAGTTGGTTCAACGTTTGATTCATTTTTATTTAAATTTAAATATGGATCATTTTGATTTACATCAGTTTCATTTGAATTAGAGTTTTGACTATTTTGAATCAAGTGATTATCATTTGAATTTGAATTTGAGTTTGTATCATTTTGATTTTCAGTTGTCGTAATTATATTTTCTTCTTTTCTTATTTCAAGTGGCATTGTTCTTTCACCAGTAGTCAGACCATTTGCAATATTATTAATGAATTCTATTGGCTTTTAAAATAAAAATTAGTATTAGTACATAAAATGGTGTTCAGAATAAGAAGATATTATACATAATTTAATTAGATTAAAAAAGAAGGATTTTTTTCTTCTTTCATAAAATCGAGTCAATTTTAATATTTGTATAATATTTAATAAGAAAACGTTACCTGTGTCATTATTAATTCGAATTTCCGAAACGATAGGCATAACATGAACAGAATTATCGTCTTCATTTTATTCCTTAGGACTCAAATATTTCATTTCTTTGTCTACTTTTGCATTTTTTAACATTTTTTCCGTAGCTTCTTTTGTCAAGCAATGGACGATATGGAAGGAAATGAATTCTTGATCTTAACTTTTATACTTTACAATATGAATATTTTTCTGATAAGTCGTTAATCTATTCTTAAAATTTTGCATTTATTCCTAAATTATGGAATTAAAAATGAAGTCTTTGATAACAAAAATGTACAACCTCCACAATGGAAATTAATTATGAGAATTTTCTTTAGCAGTGCTCTATTAACTTTCTTCGTAAGTATTATATATTTACTAATTCTACTGAATCTAGAATTAAGAATAATTTCTTACATTTAACATCTTTATACAGAAAATGTACGCTTTATTAATAACTTTTTGTAAAATACAAATAACGTGCAAAAGTTACGACTAATAAATACAACAATTTTCTTAACATCTTTAAACAATCTTCAACACTTTACTAAATTCTAAATACTGCTTCTTGCCGTTGAATAATTAGAATTACTTGCTGTTTACATCGTAATTAAAAAATTCACAGGTCTTTGAAAATATTTCACGCACTCGGGTCAACAATCATAAACATCAAAATATGAAATTCTATCCTTTTAGTTAAACCAGAAGTAATTAGGCAAACTAGTCTAACTTCTTCCAAAGTTATATCATTTATCATTAAAGTTTGTTCATCGCTAATGCTAATTTTATTTAAATATAAATGCAAAATTCAAATTCAAATTAAATTAAATTTATATTTAAAGTAAATGATAAGTGGGGCATAACAAAGAAGCAAAACTCTGTGCTCCGCATATTTAATTTTAGAGCATTAACAAAGAGAGAATCTAGTTAAATATCGCATTACCTGAATTTATAAACCGCTAATTTTATTAAGGAAACTACGAGACAATACGGAATCATTGCTTTCGACCTTGCCGATGTGCTTGAGTATTTTGCGTGCGGAGGTACGACGGAATACAAAATTACATTAAAAAAACATGCGATTATTTTAAGCTAAAATTAAATGACAAGTAACTGGATCTAATTTTAAATAGTTTGAGTTTTTTTTCAAACAGTTTTCAACCGACTTTGTTCTTTAGCAACTGGTTAACAGCGTTTAGAGTTGATATCGGGATCTGCAAATATTAATAAGGTAATTTTATTGTAAAAATATCATTTGAATAAATCGGATTACATGTTTTATTGAGAAAAAATTAATAAGACTTCAAATAATAATTTCGACTTACATTAAAGATATCATCGAAAAAGGTGCTTCCTTTCTGACCCTCGTTATGGGAATAACTGGCATCTGAACCTGCACGAGTAAAAATTCCAGATGAACTTGTGGCACTTTGTGCATCCGCTTCGGGTGTTAAAATAGTGTTATAAAGAACATTTTTTCTTGCGCCTGCTCTTAGTCGTTTTCTGTACCAACGGGCAGGATAAATTCCACGATTACCAATTTCAGAGTTACCTCCTGAATGAATAAAATTAATAAAATGAGTTATATGAATTACATGAATTATTAAACAGACCAAATAAATAAAAAATACTGAATGAGTGGATAAATGAGTGAAAGCAATAAATAAAACCAATGCATGCAAAAGCTATGATAAGTATTTTTCTAAAAATTTTCCTTTTCAAATGCATACCTTGTCCATCTTCAGCTGGAAGAGGATGCTTGTCTATGGATTTCGTCTTTTGAATAGAGATTTCAAATTTAGAATCATGTGGTTTTGATGCCTCGTGAAGTTTCTATACTCACACATAAATAAATTAAAATTACTTTAAAATCAACCAAAGACAAACATTCGTTTAATCGAATTTTTTGTCGTCAACAAAAAAATATGTAACAAAGTATATTTCCATTACGAATGAACAATAACAATTTAATTTTTTTCTCCGAGATCATTAAATATCATTGGCGATAAAAACACCTGGCATTCTTATTAATTCATCAGGAAACACAATAATAACTAGAGATGATTACTCGTAATTGTAATGATTAATTAATAATAAATAACCTTTTCCTTCTGGACTGTCGCAACTGATTCTGCAGATGAGCTCGCAGATGCCGCTGCATTCGACAGGGTCTCCGAAGGTTTCAAAGGTGCTTCTACCTGTATGTATAATCTTCGTTACTTATGTATATTTTTTCTGCAATTAAATTATTAAATTCTTATGGCTTAGTATTTTTCTATGCCTTCTTGCCATTGAATGGAACCCACCTCTTTTTCCTTGGAAAATCGAGGGATTACTTGAATATTTTTTCGAGCAATTGCTTGTTTGCCTCCATCACCTAAAGAGGCATCAGCAAAAAGTGTTCCCTGTACTCTAGGTTCATCACGGCTCCTTCTTGATGAACCATCCAGAGTTCCTCCGAGACCAGCATGTGCTGATGGACCACCGTTGCCTAATCCCGCTTGGGCATGAAGTCCACCACCTGAAGAAATAATTTACAACTGAATTATTTCAGTTTTTTATACTGTTTTTACTTTTTTTTTTACTGTTTATAGTCAAAAATAAAAATACAAAATTGAGCGCAAACTTTTTTCTCAGCGAGTTTCTGATATAAAATGGCAAATAATTTTATTGAGTAAAGCTTGGACGAATCTACCAAGTAGTTTAATCTTTCCATTCCTTCGTGAAACAATTTGGCCTGACTAAATCGAGACTTTTCTACTTAATGAAAGTTTCCCTTCCTGCACAACTAATTTTAGGAGTTTTTCTTTTCTTGAAGGTCTTTTATTGTTTTTCCCATACCAGCATTGGCTTTGTCCCCTCCAAGAAGACCTCCTAATCCTGCAGAAGCATGAGCACCATCAGGTGTTCCTGCACTCGCATGAAGTCCACCGCCTGTTTTTGAGCCACCCAAAAGTCCTCCAAGTCCAGCTTCAGCATGATATCCTCCAAAATTTACTCTTACACCTCCATTCGTGAATTGGAGGAAAGGTAACTACAAAAAAGACATAATAATAAATTGATAATATTAACGATTAATTAATATTATTAGTAGCTTTATCCTTGGAATTACCATAGATGTACGTTATTGTGGAAAGGAAAGATTATATGTACATTACTCTATCATTTCTGTAAACTCTACTCATATTTAAAAAGTATGCTGTCATAGGAAAGATCCTATATTATTAAAAAATAATCAGGAATACAATTTTAGACATTTCAAAAATTTTCGTCAATTGATATTATTATATTATTATCACATCCTCTTCTAACATTTTTAATTTGCATTGAAACATACATTCTCATGTACTTTGAGCAGTCTTTAATTTTATAGCTATTGAAATGGAATTTATAATACATCAGAGGAATTTAACAGAGTGGACTAGGACGCAGTGTGAAGCCTGAATCAAGAAAACCAGTTTACTTTCCGGTTCAAAGATTCTTAATGAGAATCCACTTTGCTGAGGAACCGAATTTATATTTTGATGTGTAAAGTTTAAAATATGAAATAGAAGATATTAATTATCGTTTTGGAGATGCCTTTGA
Organism: Synergus laeviventris; assembly: GCA_032275145.1. Taxonomy (NCBI): domain Eukaryota; kingdom Metazoa; phylum Arthropoda; class Insecta; order Hymenoptera; family Cynipidae; genus Synergus; species Synergus laeviventris. Next base: position 13,272,295 of record JAUESI010000010.1, on the reverse strand, counting down.
GTATCAAGAGTAAAGATTAGTACCTATTATAATTTCTTTGTGAATTGTAAACACAATCTTCTCATCACGAGACCTTAATTTATTATATAAACGAGAATCGGTCCCACTAAAATGTACGCATCTACTTAACAGAAACCAGCATCTTCTAGTAGATAAAACAGCGCATGGTCAGACTTTTAAGACTAAAAACGCTGTTTAAAGTTTACAGTTAAAAATAAATGTATTCTACCACGAAAAAGATTGAATTTTAAAATAATCGCACGTTTGTCTTCAAAGGCAAGAAGCTTTATATTCCAACTTGTGCTGAATGATTTGAATGTGATGAATATGTAAACTAGGATTAGAAGTGCAAATTATCGATAACTTAAGAATATCAAACTTGCAACTCAACATGAAATTATTTTTGTCACAATTGCGTCCCTGCATGCATTTATCACAAACTTCCGTAAACCTTTCTCTCTTACGTTACTCGTCAGTGCGTCATTACAACCCTGACTAATTACCAAGTTTTATTTCTACTTAGGGGCCAAAGTTTCAATACTTCTTTTTTCATTTCTCAATTTTAAGAAGTTTAAACTAATAACCTTAATGCAAGCCACTAATATAAAACATGAGTGCAATGTTAATTCAATGTTGCACAATATAAGAGCGAATGTTCTCAAATGTTGTGTAACGTAAGTGCTCAGAGAAGTAAACAAGAGTTCAATCAATTTTCATTCCTTTCTTGACCTATCAAACTTTCATCTCCTAGTTTATTGAAGATTCGGAATTGCAATATTTATTTTGTTTAGGTGCACATATTTTATAAACATATAGCATAGTCTTACATATTCTTTAACAATATTATGGGTAATATTATTTTTAATTAACGGCAATAAATAGAGAAATTGAACTTACGCCACCGGAGGCCTCTTGAATCGTTTTTTCAAAATTGTCACCTCTTTGTGGAAAAGCAGATGAAAGGGTTAAAACTGCAACAAGCAGAACAAGCATCACTTGCACTTCACACGACATTCTCGCGATTACTAACGACAGGTAGCCATTAGCAGCGCGAGCTCGGTGGAGAATTTCTAAAAAGGTCCCTCGGGCACTTTGTTCTTAAAAGAGGAGGGGGACTTCGCATCTTTGCCTTGCTTGTTGGACAGCACCACCAACCACAAAACTCTTTGCTTTGTCTTTCGGGAATGCGTAAGCCGAGGATTACAAGGCAAAAATTGAGTCTGGTCGCATTTGCTGGAGTCAAGGTTCGACTGCAAATTGTCGCTCTACCTCAAGAATTCTTCGACTCGTTGCATCGTCTCTGACGTGCGTGCAATGTCAAAACTCACAATATTTAACGAACTTTTTTTAACACTTTTTTCCATTTTTATTTCCATTCATAGAAAAGACAATTTTTCACATCTGGTTTATGAGTTGAGTGTTGAACAACATATTTATTTTTGATGATAGATACTAATAATCTTCATGTAAAATATAGACTTGGGATGAATTTATTAACCCTAGTCAGGGCCCGTCAATATTTCTTACCTCTTTATTATTTAAAATTATTTATTTAATGTTAATTTTCATATGGTCATATGCTTCAAATATTACATCAGAAAAAATTTTTTGCATAAAAAAAAAACAAGTTGCCATTGAAACAGATCGAACATTGACCATTGCTCTCTCGAAAAAGACTTCAAAGAGCAACTTTTTATGTATACTTTTAAATAATTGTGAGTTTAAGTATCAAGCAAGATTAACTGGTTCAAAATATCAATCAACGTATTATACAACATACAACCTTACATAAAACGCCGTTTATTTTATTATAAATAATACATATTAATACAATGAATAATATAATTTCATTAATTATTAAGTTAAAATTTCCCAAGCTCATTAAAAGTGTATTTGTATAAAAAATCCTTATTTATTCAATTCAGTATAAAAATGGCACGCGAAATCAAGGTCAGATCAAAGATTCTGCGTCAGTATCCTATCACCATGACTAAGATTTAAATTGCAGATTCTCAGTGAGTCACAGGAAAACATGTAAATGGATTTTTTACCGAAAGATCTTGGGTTATGTTTCATCCCCGTCAGTCTGGAATAAAGAAGGATTGACGAAACGGGATATTTGTGACGAAAGAAAGTAGAAATGGAATAAGCAATTTGTCAATGTATAGCTGTATAAAAAAAGGCTAGTTAGGTCCTATCGAATTTTATTCAAAATGAGAAGTTCATTGACCTTTAGTGATATTTATTTGGTGTGCTAAATTCTGAATGTCAACCCACATGACACCCAACTCTTTTATTTCATAATAGATTATTCCGAAGATAGTATCGTAATTGTTATGCTTGTTGTTTGTGCCAAGGAAACTGCACTTAGATTATAACTTCTCATAACACATGAATTATTACAATTTCTATGAAATACGTTATGCGTCATTCTTAAAAAATCACTTTTCATTCATTGAAAATATTTGAATAAAAAACTTCTTCTAGATGAATGTAAAAAGTTTAAACAAACGCTCCCTTTCAATTACATGTTTTTTACTTATCGTGATACATTTTTAAGAAAAAATAGTAAAATGACAGATTTTGATAAATTCCAGGCTGACTCATGAACAAAGTTTATAATTCATGAATACTTAAAGCTCTTTCACAATGTGATTTATGCATAAAATAAAAAATGAAAAAATCCAATTTTTTGTACATGAAATGTTGCAAATTTCAACGGTCTTTTTAATATAATCCAAAAAAACATCCTTTTATTACTAAACTAATTTATTAATGTTACTTAGATGTGTATTAAAACCTTGGAAATTTTTCAACAAGATTTTATACTAAATCACTTTAATTTTATTTTTTACAGAATACTGATTACAAATAAAACCTTTTTTCATTTATATACAGAGGCAAGTTTATCATATTGTACATTTACAATAACTTAGAAAATTAATATAACACATATCTATACACTACTCCGTCATTTTTTAAAAATACTTTGACTTGGCTTAGGCACATTTTCAGAATAAAATTATTGTTGGAATGTATATATAAACATAAGTCTAAATATTATATATTCTCAAAATAATTTTTGTACAGGTTACAACGAGTACATTGAGCTTATAAAATATTTATTCTAGTTAACACTTATTTTCACGTATAAAAAATATTTTTACTGAAAAATTTCTTTTAATCCGTGGGCCAAAAATTTCTTGAAGTACTTCTATGTTCCGCAGGAGGAAGATCACTCTCAAATCTGAAACCACTTTTTCCATTGATCTTCGGTGAAGATTTTCCATATTTTTTATGTTCCTTATGGATCAATTTATTTTCCAGGGGTTCATCCTTTGTTTGATAGCTATGGAGATTTTTGCTATTGACTTTGGGAGCTATTTTGTTTTCAATTTTATCTGCTGAAGATGAAGCCTGCGAGCCAAAAATGTGTCCATTACTAGGCCAACCAGGCCAGCTAAATGGCGGCTCGTCAATGTATTCGTGAACTTCATATGTGTGGTGACTACCCTGACTTCCGTGATTGCCTCCTGCAATAAAATAATGTATAAAAAATCGTTCTAAAAATTTTAATTAGAAATTTAAGACTTATTGTATTAGCTTGGAATCTATTTTACCAACACCAGTATCGGTAAAAGAAACATAGTAGGTGAAGATTGACAACGTAAAAAAAACTACAAGCCAGTAAATATATAAACAATTGATTTCTATACTTAATACTTTAAAAAACACATCAAAAGAGAAGCTCAGTAAAACAAAAGTTTTTGACTATACTACAAAATTTACCATGTCCACCATTTCCACCTTGTCCACCATGTCCACCATGACTACCTTGACTACCATGACTACCGTGATTACCATGATCACCATTACCACCAAAACTTCCAAGACTATCATGAATGGCACCTAAACCTTGATGAATTCCATGCTGAATTCCATGTCCACCATGACCCCCCAATATTCCATGGTGCCCAACCAACAGATTGGTTAAAGCGTTAAATCCTAATGGATCCTTATGGCTGAAGTACCTCTCCTGTTGAAGCTGAATTTTCTTCTTCTTCAACTCATCTCTTTGAATTTTTTGTTGTTTCTGATGCTCTCGTTTTTGTATTATTCTATCTCTTTTTTCCTGCTGACGCCTTTGTTGATCTTCTCGAACTTCTCGACGTCTTTCAGGCGATCTATTTTTTATTAACTGTCCGACTGCTTCCAAAGTACTTATAGGAATCTACAAATACCATTAAAATTTCTTTAAAAAATTATGTGTATATTCACTTAAATTTATTTCATTTCTAGCCAATTCACGTAAATTCACATTATCATTAATACTTAAATCTTCACCTTGAACACATTGTCGATAGTGCTACTATTCTCAGGATAAAATGACTGTGCCGCTGCAGATGTTTGCTTAATCGCAGTGATTGGGATCTGTAAAATAAAATCAATAAATTTACACACATACTATGGGAAACTCATTATTTATTAAATAACTCTTTACAGGGAAAACTTTCCTCGAGCAGCTTAAAAATTGAGTCTCAAAAAATATATCAATCAATTTTCTTACGCAAACAATATCCAGACTTTGAGTACTAAAATAATGATAATTAATGGCTCACGTTGAAAATACTGTCGATCACGGCTCCATTCTGTGGTGAAATGCCACTCTGCCTCTTAAGTCTTGCACTGTCGGCTGTCTGAAAAAGTGCAATATTTACTATGCATGTGTGCGATTAATTTCACGTGCCATGGATGCACAAACTGAAAAACACCTGACACTTTTCGGTAGCATCCATTCACGCTTTCATCCAAATTTGGAACGCGGTATCTTGTGCTGGGCTTTCAATATGTATGTTTATGTTTTATCTTTACTTTCACTGCGCCTCAAGCAAACGAGACAGAATTATAAGAAATTGTAGCAGTCACGAAATCAGATAAGACAGAAATACTTTTTTACAATTTGTCATAACGAGAGTCCAATTATTACTATTAGTATTGTTATAAAAAGAAATGTTTTTTTTAATTTAATGAGAATTTTAATGTATATAATTGATGATAAAAAATAATGAACAATAATTTATTAATAATTTGTCGATGTTAATTTAATACAAACTTTTCTTGGTAAACATTTCGATTTCAATGTTTTTATTTTGGGTCTAATAGAATCTGAACTTGACCCCAAAAATTTAATAGCAGCTATTATAAAAGAGTTGAGCTAATGGCCTACTCCTTTTTATAGTAAAAGAGTGGATACACTTAATAGGCAGTGGAGCATCACTCTTATGAAATAATGAATATGTGGTAACTGTTTTGTTGGCCCGCATTTCGGGATCGTCTCTCATGAATTCGCAAAGCACCTTGACGATTGCAAAATGCTACATTATTTTCGAATTGCCACTCGTGAATAACAGATAACCTTCCTAAGAAACTAGTGAATTGATTATTCCAAAAATGTGTACAGTACGAAATTAAAAGGTCATCTGCACACCCACGAAAAGAACATTAATTAGTTCCAATAAAAGACGTCTATAATTTTATTTAATAATGATGAAAAGTTATGTGAAATTATCCTTAATGTAAAAAGTTAATAACACTTTTTGAATATTTATATTTCTATTGTATGCAATATGCTGGGACTGTAACATGATGAGAAACATAAGCAATAAATAAAGTGAAGATTGTTGTTCTTCTTTTATTGCAACGCCTCCTTGAGTTGGAAACCTTGATATTATAACTTATGAAAATAGAGCGTTTCAATCTCTTTAATGATACATAATTACTATGGTTATGATCTATTTTTGAAGACACGCGTCCGAGAAGAGATTATTTATTTAACTTTGTACATTTGTATCTACATCTCTACGTCTACATATTACAGATATATATCTGTATTTCTGTTTAACTTTCTCTCTTGAGGTTAGTGTATCATTCTACCGGTGATATCTTATCTTAAAAGTAAAAGTATTATGGAATCATTTTATGGGTGGACCCAAAATAAGTCATAAATCAATGACCCACTTTTCTTGCATAATTGATATATAGATTATTCAAATTATTTATCAACCAGTTCATAAAAAATCTATTTCTTTTTTTGAATTTAAAAAAACAGGTCATATAATAGAGACGGTTCAAAAGAATGGATGCATTGTTTTATAATTTACAATAATACAATTGAGAAATGAGACTGCTCTTCCTCTTGATAACACGTAGAAAGACTTCTTTATAAACGAGTTAATAAAACCTTTTTTTCAAAAATAGAATCTATTTAAATATTATGTTATGATGATAAGAAAATTTATAAATAAAGGATAGAAATAACTATTTTATAGTTTACTTTGCAATAACTACTTCCTTTACCAACTTGGACTATAAAACAAGGTATACAACATCAACATTATCATATGTATCGTTGCATAAAATTCTAAGTTAACATCTCTTCTGAAAATCACATTCAGTTCAATTATTTTAATCTCACTTTAACACACTTTGCACTATTTTGTCTGCACATCACAAAAGAAGAAAAATTGCATGAAACTAAAATAAGCATAGAACATTTCGCAGATATATATTTTATCACCAACAACAGATAGGGATTAATATTTTGGGAAAAAAGAGGAAAATGATGAGCACTCACCCCAAGAAATATGGCGATGACAGCCGCGAGGATTTTTAGGTAAACCATTCCCGGTGATTTTCGGTGAAAATATCGGGAATAAGTAACGCGATCACCAAAAGCGATGCCACGATTGGCGCGCGAAACGAAGAGCCTGTCTATAAGGGCTGCCAGAACCGAATCCCACGCTAACCCCTCCGTTCAATCCGAGTTCTCCGATTGGATCCTCGACGAGAGGAGCTTTCTACGAGTACGATGCGACGGCATGTATCTCCTCTCATTTTTTTTTAATTGTTTCAGCATTTTTTTTCACACAGTCGAGGCGTAGGCCGACCTCGTGAAGAATTGCATAAGCGAACTTAGCCCTCGGGGAATCGACAAGATTCAGGATCGCTCCAATGATGTCATGAGCCGATAGCTATGTTAATAAGAATTCCGACCCCTTCTCGAAATTTATTTCATCTCTTCAAATCCTATGCCTCTGAAATTGATTGTTTCTTCACCTTTACCAATACAAAAAATCAAATTAGAGTATGGAATTACTGCTTGATGATATATTTATTTGATAAGTTGATGATTTTCTTTATAGTGGTCTGATGATTTAATTCCTGTCTTTCGTAATTAAAGAAAAGATAAAAAGGTTATAATATCAAACTGAAAAGCGATTAAACAACTTCAAAGAGCAAAATTCATTCCGAGTCTTTTATAAAGGAGGAAAAGTTGAAAGGATCAGAAAACAAGTTTCAATATCGAGATCAATTGAGTCCATGTCTGTTTTTCGTGAGTTGCATAAGTTACTTTAAAAATTAGCACTCAGGACATGTCTTTCCCAAAATAACTTTAAATCCAACGTTATTTGAATAGTTATTAATAATTCCTGAAATAATTAATATTTTTAATGTTCTTGTCAGTGCTAAAAGTTTTATAACAATTTACAATTATAATTTTTCTTTATTTACCTTGGGTAGAAATAATTTTTTAATTTACGAGTTGTTAGTTCAAAAGGACAATCACAATTCAGAATCGAGATCAACAGGAAGTAATTTACATATTCACTTATAGCCAAGGACAAGTGAAACATACTTTTTTTTTTCTATAATCCTAAATTTTTCCTATAATTAATCACATGAATTAGTTATTTTTAAAACTGCCTATGGTCATTAACAAGTAAAATTCGTATGAAAATCAAGTTGATGAATTAGTTAAAAAACATTGTTGTACAATTATAACGTAATCAACTTGAAAGTACGATTTGCTTGTTATATTCGAATTAGTCTTCTGATTCATTCTTCGTTTTTCTGCAATAAAGAGAATCAAAATGAAATGAAAGTGCAGTATTGTACAAAAACTTATATCCATATTATATACCTCTCTCCATTAAAAATTCTCAGATCTTTAATTAAAAGTCTTACTCAAGTATTGAAAGAGTATTTTTATACATTGAAAGAGTATTTATGATTAAAATCTCATATTTTATTTTACTGTCATTTTTAAGACATTCAATTTTCTTTGTGGAATGTTCGTTTGAACTTTAATAATTTTGATTGACTAAGATAACTAAATTAGGTTTTATTACATGATTTAATGTAACCTTTGGCTCAAATTTAATTGAAGAAAAATAATAAAAGAGTATAATTGAAGAAAAATAAATTCCAGATGTGAGAGTTACGTCTGTAAATGTAGACTTGAAAGATAATGAGGTGAGCACCTGCATTTTCGTCCTTGGCGAATCGCAATCCTTCTTTAAAATCGAAGTAAATCACACTAATGATTTCTAATCAGAAATAAAATACTTTCACTATACTGACCTTACCTGGATGTTGAAGTGATCGAGTTTGTTCTAGATATATACGCATCTTCGACAGTGAAAGGAAAGAAAATTTTCCGTGGTGTCACAATTTTACAAACTGTTGGCATTTGTTACAGGAGAAATCAAAATAATAATTTGATTTCTATAATATATTAATTCCGATTTGAATTTTTAGTGCCTTGTTTATACCTCACTCAATGCAAAATATGAAAACATATTCAAAAGGCATAAAAATGACTGACTGTAGTTTGGAAAAAGTAAATATACAAAAGATGGTTGAAATTTATTTAAAAGAATAGTATTCTATTAAATGTATAACTTTCTTTTCGGAAAAATTGATTTAAACAAGTGGGAAAGAATATATTTCTCGTAAAACAAATAAGCTAAAAAATTCTTGAAAAAGATTATGCCTTTTATAATTATGTGGATATTATGTACACTATAAATACAGAAATATTATACGAAGAATATTCTCTGCAATTTTGAGCAAAAATTGAGTAATAATAACTAAGGTAAATGCAATCCATTAATATAAAAATAACTTAATAAATAATTGATAATTTATACAGAAAATCATACGCTCTACTGATTTCACTCTTTGGCCATCTTCAACGTAAAGTTTTTTTCTGAAATTCTACTGACTTGATTTAATATGGCAACACTCACGATTTGATTCTGCTTGAATATAAAAATTGTCGATTCCGAAATTCACACACTTCTGAAATACCTGTTTTTATTTAAGGTGTAATTTTTAGTAAGCATCAGGATTATCACGAAGGAAGCTGCCAATCGAATTCCCTAGGTCACGTTGAAATTCCTTTGTTGTGATTTGAGATTGCTGAAAATTAGTCAATTTAATTATACATTTTCGGAAATTATTTTATTTTTGAATTATAGTTATTAAATATGTTGTTTTTTTAATTTATATAGGATGGCATTTAAATTTAAAGTGTTTTCCAAGTTCTTTCCAAAGAAAAACTCTTTCCAACATTTAGAAAATTTTAAATCATCAATGGTTTAAAGTTTTGCAGATTCTCAAATTAGGATATTTACTTAAATAGATAAATTCTTACATTTAATGCATCTTTCCATTCAATATTGAAAAGTCGAACTAAACCCTTGACATTTCTTCTAATAATTCCCTGCAATCCAGATCGAGTCAAAACAAATGGTGCTTCAGAAGTTGACGTGGAATCATTTGTTGCAATATCGCTTTTTACTGTTGTAGTTTGAACTATCAAGCCACTAGTTCCTGGCTTTTTGGTGGTTGGATCCGGAGCGATTCCATTATTGAGAAGTTCTGATATCTGACCAATTGCAGAACGCGTATCATTTACAGTCTGAAAAAATAAATAAATAAGTGAATTAAAATTTGTCGAATTTAATATGCTACCCAAATTGAAAAAAGAAAAATTAATTATAAATTGTTTTCAATCTAAAATTAAGAAAAAGACTTAAAAATAGTTCAAAACTCTTTCTCTTAAGTCACTGTAACCCCTATTAGGTATGCAATCGAATAAACAGTAAGGCTTTTGTGGAAATCAAGCGAAAGGGGCTTTGAATCGTCGAACTGCAGTGAGGAAATATTTTCTGTATATAAAAATTTGAATTATCTTACAAAAATAATACGTTCTAAATACATTACTATTAAGAACGAAATTAATTTGCATAACTTTTTTATAAAAAATCCTTCTACTGAAAATATATTCTAAATAAACTATAAATATAAGAATGCAAACCTCAAAAGCAACTCTAAACAAGGTCCAAAAAAATCCAGGCCTCTGTTTTTGAGTTTGCCTAGCAACTCTCTTAATTTCTTCTCGAGAGAATTTTCCTGGTGCAATTTTTCCGTTTAATGAACTTTTCGCAACCACATCTGGTTTCTTAATTGTTGTATTGTTCAAAGTTTTCCCTGATTGCACTTTCAAGCCGCCAAGTTCATGAAAATACAATTGTGGTGCATTCTCCTTTTGCTCCCAAGATTTATATGCCTTGTAACTTTTATCATTCACATAATAATTATAATGAGATTCCTTATCCAGTTTTGTTTCCCTGGGACGATAACTATTATAATTGTAATTATTTGGACCCTGATTATACTGCCCAGAATTTGAAGCGAAGTCGTTGTGATAATTACTATGCAAATTCCTCGAGGGAATTAAAGAATTCTGTGAAGATTTTCCACTGTTTTCTTGGAGACTTGCGTATCCAGGGTTGAATTTAGTCTGTGCAGTTTTTAATTCGTAGGGGATCCAATACAATTGTTGAGCTTGACTTTGAAGAAATCCAAAAAGATTTAAGAGCAGCCAGAGTATCCTTATTTTATTCACTACCAGATTCATCTGAAAAAAAAAATTAATCAATATTTTATTCACTTAAATATTAATGTTAGCACTTAAGTTCCTCTAATGTATTACTTATCCATGTCTTCATTTATCCTATAATGTAGTAATAATTTATTAAATATAAAAAATATACTTGATACGCGAAATGAAAGTCTGGGATCATCATTTCCACTTAAATGTAATCCGCATTCCGTGGTTTGTTTTAATCTTATTTATAAAAGATCAATAAATACTATACGTCCAGTAAAAAAGTCAAAGTTATGGAAGTCAAGTAAGCATAGTATCCTAATTTTATTCAGCTTAGAATGAAAGTTAGAGTCACAGGCGAAGGATAATCGAATATAAATGCTGTTAAATATATCGAGATAACAGTTCTCTGTCATTCAAATTATTTTTAGTTTTATTTGTGAAACATTTAAATTTACAGACAATAATTCGACTCACGTAGAAATCTACTTATTCCGAATGTCACTATTTGCACATAAATGCAAGGAAAATATGTCAACGAGTAAAATATCTTCCTTTTCAGATGTGCTAATCTTCAACCGCATTCAAACAGTTATTGAGATTTACATGAGTATTCATTCTTTTCACGTTTAACCTCTTAACCGATTTTTTTCAAAAATTTTTTCTACTAATTAATACTACTGTTTCAATTCTCTAATTTTCTGATTAAATTATTATCCTTATTTTAGATATAATTTTTATTTATTGTGTATTTTGCGGTTTAAATTGTTATTGTAAAACAGATAAATTACTCATCATTTTAGAATTAAATCCCTTCCACTTGAAGCAATGTAGGCTTTTCAATTGTTTTTACCTAAGATTTTTTTGCTATGTAACTGAAATATCATTTGCGTGACT
>JAUESI010000010.1:13246575-13260563 GCA_032275145.1 Synergus laeviventris | reverse complement strand
TGACTACAATTTCGTTAGCATTTTTCATTTCAGGCAATTTGAAAATTTAAGTTAAAGCGGAGAAAGTGAGGCTTGAGAATTTGCGAAGGAAATGACTTGTTGCAAATTACTATGAAATTTTATTGACAGAAAAGACAATACAGGGACTTATGGAATATTTTGTAAAGTATTATGGGTTGCGTGCATGTAACAACAGTTTTCACAGACAGTTTTCATTGAGCAAAATCGAATGAAATCTTTATCCAGCAATAATCTTTTCTCTTATTCTGAGAATTCTCAACTTTTCATATTTATAACACATATATTTTCCTATATATTCTAATTTTTGTATATATTTTTTAAAGAAGAACTTAACTGCTCTTTTAACTTTTGAACACAATATGGATGATTTTTTGGTCGAACCTGGACTGAAGTTTCGTTGATCCGTTTTAATAGTCTTACGTGACGTCTTGAGAAACGTGTGCCGAATCGAAAATTTTATGCAACGGAAGGTAAATCCTTTTTCGAAAGAATTAAAAATATATATCTAGAGGAAAATATTCTAGAATAACTTTTCAGTAAATTTTATTTGGAAAAGAAATAATCCTAGATATTAACTCGTTCTGAATTATATAATTTGAATGTTCTGTTCCTATGTTAAAATTACTAAATATTATAAACAATATTCTGATTCAATTAACACTTTACTTTCATTTATCACTTGTTCAAATACATGCCTTTATATTTATGAGAGAAAAGAGAGGAAGAAAATATCTCTGGTTTATGCATTATGCATATAATTAGCCAATTTGAGATTTACCTTTAGAGGCGAGAAAAACGAAACTGCAATGCAGTTACAATTTTATATCTTTTCCATAAATGAATAGTTTTTAAATGGTTTTGTTAACGGCACACTAATGTCAAGTTGTATGCTGCTGGAGACTTTCTACGCAACTTCCGCAACGTTTCGACAAAGATCTCTATTGATTACGAAAATGCAGTTCTGAACCGGATAAAAAATTTTTAAAATTCCAAATCTAGTTGTTCTAATGACAATAAACATAAAAATAAATATTTCTATTGGTTGTAAATCATATCTATAATAAAATATTGCAGATATAATCACGATTCTTTAGGATTTTTTAAAAACATCATCAAAAATAGTATATGATTAATCATAGACATAAGCAATACAGAACTATTGAAAATGAATACTTTCTAAGTTGAATCATCTAATAAGTAATTAATACAATGTTTACATTATATTTATTTTTACTTTTATGTATATCGCCTTTCCTATTTGTATTTTTTTTATTTGATGTTGATGTAAAGAGTACGTACCATACACGAACGAAGAATACATGAGTCCTGTCACTCACTTTTTGAAACAGATATTTTTTCAAGATAATTTACTAATTTATCTTCACAATAATAGAAAAATAAGCGATTTTCAAGTGTTCCCGAGAGTTTACTGAGTGATTTCATGATAGTTTATTGATAGCTGGTGCCTTTAGCAGCGACCAAACGACACTTAGCCGTCCTTGCCAGGGCGAGCCAGGTGGAACTAGGACCACGTGGACCATTTGAACCAGCCATCGTTCACTTTCACTCTTGTTCCCTGATATACCACGTGTTCAATCAACTGCACGTAATAATTCAATGGTGGGCACGCGCTTTGATTTAATTATTACCTCATTGTCTATCGAGAAAGAGACCTCCCATTGATATTAATTTTTTTATTTCATTTTTAATATTGAATTTCAAACCTTGAATTTATTGCACAATATAATTTTACGCATTGTATAATCTCATAACTCGTATGTAAATAAATTTCATTAAAAATTGGAATTAAACAATTAACTTAAAAATCTTGAGTTTATAAAATAAAACATGTCATTTTTTTTACAAAAACCCAGAATTAACTTGAATTCATGAATTATCATTTAAATTGAGATCACATGTAAGAATTTCCCGCCATGTCGAAATGTGCGATCCAGAGTTGAAAAATTTGACTAAAAACTGCAATCGAGCCTTACAATTCTGCACACAAACGTAAAATAATAACTGCCATAAACTTTATTACGATATATGACAGATAAGGAAAGTCTGCTATTTTTAATCTCGAATGATTATGATATTTCATCGTATATAAGGTATATAAATTATTACTAAATTTAACTATATTTTATGTAGATATTTCAATATTTTAAATTTTCTATTTGTAATTTTATTCTCCAGGAATAATTTAGACTGATGGTGTTTTCTTAATTGCAAAAGAACAAATGAATAAATTTAGCCCAACTTTTCAAATTTAAATTTACTATCGAAAAGTGAAAAGCACTCTTTTGTTGACTGATAAGTGGATTTCTCACCGGATAGCATGCATTTACAAACGTCGCTTTTATACTTTCAGGCATCGCCGCATTTTTGTCGATAATTGCGTAAGATGGTAGTAAAGTTTCGGAAACTGTAGTTTTAATTCCCCGAGAGAAATTTTACTAATTAAATAATTTTTTATTTGGAAATGTTTCGATTTCCATTCTGAATATATTTAATCATACATTTCTAAATAAATGCCTGAAGTCAACTGATACTCATTAACTCAAGAAGATCATATTCGAAACTAATGAATTATAACAGAGTAAAATAAATATATTTACGCATTCTTATTTGTCATCTAAAATAATCACCAAGTTTAATTATGAAATGAAGATAATAAGAGAGTGCTTAAGTTGTCACTAGTAATTCTCTTGTGGTAAAAGTTGCAAAATTTCGTCTAAATAAATAATGACTGGTTAACGTTTGAATAAATCTGTTTAGCTTGTAAAAAGTGAAGTTATATTGATAATTTAATATTTCATAATGGACATTTTAATGATCTTCAACCCGCCTCTTCAACTCTGTACTTCTCACCTTTTACTTTCAAACCGATATCCTGCAACAGTAAAATTACACGCTTCAAAGAATTTTAGATCATTATTAACCTTCGAACCTACAATTATTAGAAATCCTTGTAACAGATTCATCCACCCAAAAGATAACTTTCGCTCTTGTCAGAGAGTAAAGGATTTTGTAACCGGGAAACATTCACAGTATCCTTGCAAATGCTGCTATATTTGACGAATTATATTTCACGATTAAAATTTTATATTTTAATTCAAAAGAATATCTAAGTAAATTTAGTGAAGTCTACTTGGTAATTTTCAGTCACCTAAAGTACTAAAATTTATGATTCGCATTAATACTTCATCCATTTGAAAATTATATAATATTTTAAGTTCGTCATCTACCTTAGAAATAACGCAATTGGCCAATCATTTTATGCAACTCCTGATCCTGTGACTTTCCGGTTGTTAAATAATAAAATCAAATATAATTCCTTCTCTGATCAGAATGTAATAAAAGATTAATAAACTGCAACAATAGACAATTATTTCATGGTGTAAAGTTTTACAGAACCATAATTTAAATTACCTTTTGTTATTACTCTAAAGCCCCATTTCATGTATAAAATGCCTATTTTATTTAAGTAACTGCTTTAGATGGAAGTTTTAGATTGCTTTTAATTAAAGAAAAAACCCTCACCTTGCACTTGGAGATTAACGAGTCTAAATTCCTCTCCACTGATCAGAGACTCTTCAGTTGGAATAGTAAACTGAACGTCCCCATTTTGTTCGCCAATCGTTAAAGCAACACAGGGCGTCAAAGAAAAACTATAAACTACATGTCACTTATCCTGCAATCCTTAGGTATGATAAACACGTGATTCAATATTGAATACTTGATTAAAATCGAGTATAAACGTATACGGATTCCCACATAAAAATGTTGACTCAAGTCTTAACCCAAGATAAAAAAACACGTATTAATAATAAAAAATCTTTGTTTAATTTATCCTTATTATTCTAATTTATTATAAAACTGTTACAATGATTAGTAAGATTGAATTTATAATGTTCACGTTCCACTTTATATATTCAATTTTCATACTGCAAGAGACATGGCACTAATTTTAAATGTTTGGTAACACGATTCGCTTTTTATGTGACCATTTTGAAACAATATTTTATAGCACTATAAATGATATAAAATGCTTTCGGGAATCGGTCGAGGAGCACTGCACCGCAGCTTCTACAGTCGAGAGACTTGTGGATTGCTTTACGTAATACTTTTCTTACGAGCTCGTACCGTTATGAAACTACCAACATAACATGATATTAAGAAGTCTGTATTAGTGTTAACGAACCGAGTTTACCTTGGTTCCATCAATTAACACACCCATTTTTATATCAAATCTGAAAACATCTTTTTAACAGTGATATAAAATTTTAGTAGTCCAGTGACATAATTTACTCCACTTAGATAAATTTGGTACCCTGAGTCAAATCAATTATGAAACATATATTGTATTATAAAATGATTATTGTAATATTTAAAACGAGTTCATGTTTTATTTATGAATGAAATTTGGTTTTTAATATGTGATTTTAATTCAATTTTTTGTTTCAAAACTTATTTTATTTTGTTTACTTTTCGAAGAAAGATGATGTCACATATCCTTGAGATATTTGGGTCATTTTGAGAAGCCTCGAATGCAAATTTCGTTTCTTCATCTGAATTACTAAGTAGCCCCATTTTTTAGATTTAGATCTCGCCTCAATTCAAATATATGCAGATGATTTAACTCTAGTAAGTGCAAATAAAAAGGTGAAGATCTAGTTTACCTTGATTTTTTTCAGATGACTCCTAGGTGCGAAGTTCGTTGTTTGATTGTTCTGAAATGAGATTAATTAGTTCTGCAGTCCTGTATAGTGGTCTCGTAACAGCGAAAGTAGAACAAGAGTTCGAATAAAATATGATAGGCTCGAAGCTATGCACTTGTTTTTATTTTATTCATATGCAACTGCGTGCAAATGAGTGTTGAAGTATTATAAAACCATCAGAGAATAAAGAAGGGTATGCAAGTTTTAGAAAATTTCTAATTGTTCAAGACAATAAAGTTAGTTTTTACCGTGTTATAAAAATATATTTTTATTCTATATTTATTAGAGTTTAAATATTCACTGATGTGAAAAAATATATGAAAAATGTTTTTTTTTATATTCCAATGAATGAATACACTTCACGCACTTTTATTTAAATTTTTGTAGCAAGTTTCGTTGTTTTTATATCTAAGTTTGTCCTACGCAAAGTCAATCACCGAAATCAGCGACAGGTTTGTATGAAATGCATCTTGGTGGGCAGCATAGTTGGTACTAACGAGATGAAGTATCCTACGAACTCTCGAAACAGCCTCCAAGGTCATCCACATTTTACGAAATGTCTTCATCCTTTTAAAAGATTACATGATAATTTTCATCGAAGATGAGTCTATTAGAACTTGTCACTTTTTGGACTCATAAAACGAAATAAAAACAGAATCTCGTCTCAAAGGGGCAAATTCGACAATTCGACAAAACAAAAATATTCTAAGAGCGCGGTTGTTTAACTTTGGCGATCGTAAGAAAAGCTTGAAATGATATTTTACTAAAATACTTATCAAAAAATACACTTTACCCTCTAGAAGTGGAAACCATAGATATATTTTTCTTTTTTATTAAAGGTCATGCCCTTAATAATAATGATGAATCATTTGTACAGTATTAAAAATGTATTTCTAAAACAAATGTGTTATGAATTCAGGTGATGATGTATTGAGTCTAAATTACAAAAGAGGGTAATATTTGATATTTTTATATAATTTTATTAATTTTTAATGTTTAGATAGTTTTGCGCATTTTCAGTAATGAAAAATGTAATACTGGTATGAAAATATAAATTTGTAACGAAAGTGTTTAAAATATTTCAAATAAATGAATTTGAAAGAAAACACTTGAAAATACGTGGCCGACAGGTGGTAAATTATTATCTTTTCCAGACTTAGTTTTCTTTCGAATCAATTTGAAAGGTAGTTTCTACTGATTTCTGTAGATGGTACCACTGCCAAAGACCTTCACCACCCTCACTTTCACTTTTTTTTTCAAATAATAAATTTCCGGAATTTACCACCACAAATTTCGCTCTTGTAAATAAAATGTTCAGATAATCAATTTCCCGAAATCACTATAATTTTCATATCATTTTCACCTTGTCATTAGATACATTTTTCAATAATTGATTTAATTTCCCTGATATTGCGCACACATTTCTTATGCGTTAGTGTAAGATTTTAAAAGAAATTACAAACATGATAACAAAACATTTAAAATTTGAAAGGAATTTAATTTCATCATAACAAATGATGACGACTATTACTGTCAATGCATGGGAGTTAAGAGGTCAAATAATTTTTAAGCCTAGATTTATTTTCTGCGTGTAATTATTACATATGGATGATGTCGCCACGACATCTTCATTTACCATAAATTACTCTAACGACCCCATCAATGACACTAAGAAAAGAGAATGTTTATACAAAACGAAGAAACGGATAAAAAGTGATGGCGATAAAAATACAGTTTACTATTTCATTATTTCCATTGCTTATGTGAATTCTACGAAGATGAATCATTACTATAGTTCAATGGGAAAATTATCTTCTCAGTTCTGCATATTCAAAATGATTTTATTAAACATTCATCTTCAATACTATATTATTTTCAAGAAAACATAACTTATAGGTAACAAATTTAATATTTAAAAAATATTTTATTTTCTTGTCTACAAAACCTAATCTTTATTATAACGAATATAAAATATAAATTATTATGTTAGTTCCTATTTTCCATTATATTTTTCTTATAGATTATCGCATTTTTTATGGAATCCAAACCATACAGCAGTGATGTTTAATACTCCTAATCGATCTTTCCTAGAAAATAGGAAATCCTTGAAATCCTGTTTTCACTCCAGGCTCTCCCTAACATAAAATTTTACTTTCCGGTGATGCTTTCACCGGATACGCATTCTAAGCTTCGCAGAACCATCAAAGAGAAAAATTTGACGACTTACCTAGAAAACCAGTTTTATTATTTACAAAAATACACATGAACATACGTGACACACGTCAGCGTTTGCAAACATTACGCCACATAAGTCCTCATTACATGCACGAATATTATAAGTTTGTAAAAATATTTTACGTGCTGGGATCAAAACATTTTTCTCATTCCGCGTACGTACACACCCATCACTAATTACTATTGCAATCAAATGTGTTATTTGTGATTAGATCCATATTACGATATTGCTGTAATATATAATTATATATTAATAAAATGTGTCCACTAACAACAAAACACTTTTTTCGAAAGTTAGATGACTCATTATATTTACTCACTAAAGAATATTCACGTAATTAAAAAATTGTTTTTCTTTTAGATATAATATTATATCTAAAAGAAAAACAATATAAACAAAAAAAATATAGTCAATCAAAGAAAACTGATTTGAACCCCGTATGACCTTTCCATTTAAAAAAATACTATTTCGGTCCACCCTAATACTTAATTTCTATTTAATATTACAGTATATGTAACATTAAACTATGTCTAATCTATAAAACGGTGATTTCTCTTGGCACTGGTGAATCGCTTTAATTAAGTATTAACAAGTAGCGCGCATATTTTTCACATGAAAAAGTGAATCGTTGATATTTGAAATTGCAGAAGAGTTTAACAAACTTTTATGATATATATATAAAATGTACACTATAAAATGTACAGTATAAAATGATACATATTTAAATTAAAACTAACCCTGCCAGTGTAAAACATATTTCAGTGACTTTGAAATTATTCTTTTCATAGTACAAAACTGTATTTTGTTTACTTTTATTTCAGTATTTTCTTTGTTCGCTTTCAAAGTCGCTGAAAAATATATAAAATCTTATTCTTTTACATTTCCATCGACTTTCCTTTTTTTAAAACAATAGAATTTCTCAAATAAAACTGTACAAATATACTGTTATAAATTTTTGATGAAAAATATAAGTATATATAAATTTTCAATCCACAAAAATCAATATGGCTTAGTAAGTCTAGTAAAATATCATGAACATTTGAATTATAATACTGTCAAAACAGTATCTTTAAAAAATCCAGTACTTTTTCAAATTTTAATGTTAAATCTAGTAATAATTTTCATTATTGTCGATTAATTAATTTTCCTAAATCTTTCTTAAAACAAATCTAACATTTAGATTCTCTTTCGACCCTAAGTCAAAGCTAACATAAAATAAGGTTTAAAACTATATATTTATAAAATTGCACTAGAATCACTCGAATGTGTGTCAAAAAAAAGTTGTCCGAGAATTTCAAATGTCCAGCGATGGTTGAGCAATTTTATTCGTTCACCTAAGAATTTGCAGTTGCTCTATTTTGGGTTATCTGAGGGTAAACCTTTGATGGCAAACGTTCCTCGAAATATTGGTTTGAATACTTCTAGAACACTCTGTGTTCTATGGGCGGAATTCTGAAAAAAGAAAAATCAATTTAAAAAATGTTCTACACCTATTGATTAAAATGATAATTAAAAGCCTGCACATGATGTCATTTACGATCCTACACACATGACTGATTTAATTTACAATTCGCCTTTCATTGCAAAAAAAACTAAGTTCACAAGGAGATAATTGCGATTCTGAGTCATTTATAAACATATCCGGGTCGTTCATTTTTTATTTATAAGTTTTTTCAAATGCAGGAATCAAACGGTCAGTGGCTTCAATTACAAGAGGACAGATTTAAATCTAATGTTTACAGGGGTAGAATATTATTTTATAATTTTATAATCGAGGACAACCGGTCCTTGCTTAAGTTTGCGTTCGAAAAACACATACTTGAGGCGAATCTTGCACTCTTATATCAAACTCTATAAACTTATGTCGACTCTAGATATAAGGGTAAAGAACTACTTGTGTTTTGCAATCGATTAAAGTGAAGGGGACCGACTATATACTTATAAGTCGTGTGATAATATCCAAGTCGATGTACGAATGTTCGTATTCGAACGTGAACGCGTAAAAAGAAGAAATTGCACTTGATATGTAACCTGGTAGTTCTCGATTTTTAGAAACTCTATCACGAGAGGGCAGACAGGTAAAGATTTATTTCGGTTCCTGGCTCAATGTCAAAATAAATTTGAAAGAAAGAGTGAATTAAAATAGCCTCTATTTTAAATAAAATTTGCTGATGATTTTGGAATGATTTTCGCCAAAATAGAATAAGGTACTTTTTAATTAAAATCAAATTACCATTATCAGGTTACTGAGGACTTTACTGACATTTGTTATCAGTGTAAATCCAGAGCCAAAAGCTTGGGGTGGTACATCCAAAGAAACTTTTGTCCTATCGAATTCAGGGATATCCTCCTCAGTCGTGGAACGAACCTATGCATAAAAATAATACTCAGGGATTTGTTTTTAAATTTTGATTTTTTCTACAAGCTATAATAATTAACACCACATCCCCTTGTGAGCAAGCACGATACTAAGCGAGTGGAAAGGCGAAGAAAGGCAAAATTTACCAAATAAATACAGCGGAGAAACTTAAAAAAAATCTTTATTGCATTCATACATACGTCGAGTTAATACAATCTTGAATAAAAAAACGTGATGAGTTCAAAAAGATCTGTAAAACCAGGTTGAAGTATTTTGTCTGTAGAATCGTCGTTGATCCGTTATCGTAATTGTTATTATCATTTCTTACAAATCCAGTTTTTTAAGTATTATCAAGTATTCTTAAAGGTCTAATAGAAAGGTTTTTCGATTGCACAACATTTGATTCATTTTTTAAATCCTGATATAATTTTAATATATTTTATATCTATTTATATTTTCATAAGAATTCACTTACACGTGACAACTTCCCTCAGATTTTATACATGAATAACTAAGAAAAAATAAGAAAAAAGTAACTAAAAAAATATTTCAAGGATATATTGTAAAAAAACTGAATAGAGATGTAATTAATATTAATTTTAGTATGTTTTTCATGAGAATTGCTCTACTTGAAAGGGCAGGAAAAGGATCCTGGTGAAATAAAAGTAAATTCGCTAAAGTACATAAGTAACAGAGTCGTAAAGTTTATTTGACATTATTTTCATCCAGGAGCGTACAAATCCGCTATTTACATAATTTACACAACAGTGCGCGAGATGAAATCTCGCAGTCTCACTTACCCTATCTAAGTACACAATTATTATTTACAGCATATTTCTGAAAGAACGGGCTTGGGGATTTCCGTCTTTACCGGGCCTTTTTCTAAAAAAAAAAATAAAGGAGGAATAGATGTGGATCCATCGTTTAGTCTGTAATTTCCATTAGATTGAAGCACCAGTGGTCGAACGTCCAAAGTCCAAATTGTCGTTTAAGAACGTTACCATTTTAGCCGTCTTGGGGGCTGGTATGCTTTTCTATTTTATATCTTTCTAAAATTATCTTCAATTCTATGGCAATCGATACGATAAGGTTTGAGCGAATATGTTTTGTGAAATACAATGAATGAAGCTGGGAAAAAATTAATTCGAAAGAGAGTCGAAATCAATCATATCGAGCGTTAATCCAAAATTTTAAAAGGTGATGACAGATTTCAGTGATAATAATAAAAATAAATCTCTGGGATTTAAATATTTAAAGTTGAATCCAGCTCATACAAATTCATGTTTCATCTTTCGTTGAATGGCACAGTAGAGCCGAGTCTCTATTGGTTCTTTAGCCTACTTTCGACTCTATTTCACAATCGCAAGGATGAAGGTGGCAAGTGTGACCGGTCAGGCATTCATTGCATAATAGCAGCATCATTAAGCATTCTGGTTAGACAAGGAAGCCAAAAGTCACTGAATACTACATTTTCAGCATCGAAACCGAGAGTGAAAAGATAATTCTGCTTACATTCATTCAAATATGAGTGACACTAAATTATCGGAAGAAGAAAACATTTACGATATTAACTAAAAATAATTAAAAGTTATGCAGGTAAAAATAGAAAATAGAAAATAGAAAACAGAAAATAGAAAACAGAAAATAGAAATCGGTAATAGAGATGTTATTGAGAACAAAAATGTCAGTTCATTTAATACTCAACACCTTTATAGAAGAATGAAAAGCACTTCTCGTATTCAAATAATCTGAATCTATTCTTTCGATCTATAAATACAAATCAACCTACTTCCCAAAACTCTACAATGCCCTTCTCAGCTAACACATGTCTGAATTATAAAAAAAAGCAAGCTTAAAACTATTTGCAACCTTTCTAATCATATCCACCAAAGAAAGCCTCAAGCTCATTTTTTGGTTATTCAAACTGCATTAGATCATTGTCTTATGTATATTTTCACACTTATATCATATATATTAATTTTTGTGTGATCTTTTGATTAATAATATTTATTTGTATTGATGATGCAGAATAAATGACCATAAAATGCAAGAAATGATAGTGATAAGAAGAAAATGGGTGGGGTATGGATGAAAATCTAACTTTTGATTGATTGGGTCGTTGGGGTTGTTTTGGCGTTTGGTGGGCAGAGGGGGTTGTTTATTGGGAGCAGCAGCGAGAGCTTCCTCTATTTATCATATATCTGGCTGATAAACGTGCAAAATAGTCATTTAAATACGAAAATTTTAGTATCCCCCTCCTCCTAAGTTTTCAAATCCGCCAAGGCTAATTCCTGTGCCTGCACTTGCATCTGCACCTGCACTAGAACTCACTTCATCAGTATGCGAATTTTGATTACTTCCGCTACTTCCGCCACTTCCACCACTTAAATCGCCGCTACTTCCACTCAAGCTTGTCAAAGTACTCAAGATGTTTCCTGAGCCACCCCCACCATTCGAATCTCCTGCAATTGATAATTAATTATTCATTCGGCTTAATAACAAGAAAAAGTTTCCGGTGTAATTAGTAGCCTCCTTATTTTAAGCTGTACAAGTAAAATATGGCATTACTGTGTTTCTAGGTCAAATTATTCAATCCGACGATTTAAGATACTTTAGTTAACATTTTTCGATTTTCATTTTCTTTTCATTTTAAACCATTGAGTTTTTATATATAGATATCTCTTGTAACAGCATTCAAGTCTCAATTTTAAAGCAATTCTTTAGTTATTTTAGTTTCTACTTCTTTTTTCAAATAAACCGCATGTTATTTATTTATAAGTTTTAGATTAGTACCTAAAAGTAATAAAGACTTGCACATAAAAAAGTTGATTAAACAATGCAAATATTGTAACAGTTTTTTTGTACCTGAACCTCCAGAAAGTCCACCGGAAAGCGAACTTAAGGGCGCGAATTTCGAGGCAAAAGCACCAGCAAGGCCATTTTTCGCACTCGAGAAGAATGTAGTGGCACTATTTATTGCGGGGCCAATACTGGCTGTGCCGGCCTGTATTTTTTGAGAAATTAAATTAGTGATAAATTGGCTAGTGGCTGATTGAGTGGCATCGATTCCGTAAGCGCTATTTTTCGCTTTATTCGATTCGTCCAGGACTACCAAAGCCTTTGTTTTTGCGTCCAAGAAAGCGTCCAATTTCTGAAATTCATTACTGGTGTTAAAAAAAGATATTTATTGAGGAACCTATCGATGCAAAAGTAGTATGTTTACAGACTCTACAGTAGTCTTTTATTGCATGGATTATTACTAAAAAAAAGTGGTAATGAATTCTAAAATTAATTCCAACTACGCAAGCTTGGATAAAAGTAATTTATCTTCGCCTGCGTACGAAAAAGGACAGCCTCGAAGGTCTGACGTCTAACAGTTATAGATATTGTGTAATTTTCCGCGTTACGGATATAAGCGTAACTGTAACAGCATAACAACATAGAAAGTAATGTAAGTCTCCTTATTTTATAATTTTTTGCTATCAAGCAAGGCAACATTAAACATACAAAGTGCATTACGGGATGCGTTTAGATAAACTTGGCTTTCATAACCGATGAAATTTCGAACGTGGTTCGTTGAACACACATAAGAGGTTGTTCATCACTTTTTATGCAATAATTCATGTAATCTCTTATTCCATAAAAATAGCGCTCTCCATTGTAAAAACTTACCCCGAAGACGAAATTTATAATTCCATTCGTGACACCCAATTTAACAACGCCTATTTTTCTTTTATCTCTGTCTCCTCTATCGTCATCGAGTCCTGCATCATCCTCGTTTTCAATGACGTAAACCTAAAAAAAATATTAAATTTTTCGGTTATAAATTTATTTCTAAAAATTATAATGCGAAATTGACTACTGTAATTGGATTTATATAACAAATATAATTATCTATCTCTCATTTTTATGCATGCAGTATTAAGGCCCGATTATTCAGTTCAAACTTAGGCCTAGTTAAGAATATAAGAATATACATAAAGCTCTAAGCTTGACAATGAAAAACCAGACTTCGAATTTTAAGCTTACCTTAAATTTAAAGTTAGTCAGCTTCCAAGATTCGTGGTTTCACCCTTTCCTTAATTTTAAGCTTGAACCGAATAACCGAACTTACACTAAGGACTATATTTTAAATGCAAGGCTATTGCTGTGTTAATGCTAAAAAAAATATCCGGATTTGGAAATTCATAAATAATTTTGGTAAAACACTTCATAACAATAATAATTTAATTATATACATTTTGTCAACAAATTGTTTAAATATGATTTAAAAAATCTTTTTGTGATTTATGGCCAAATGTGTAGTATTAATATTGACTTTTCAATTATACAATTGTTAAATTAGTAAGCAAGCATGCATAATAAAGCACAATTTAAAGCAAAATATATTACTAAGAAAGTTATTAGTAACTGAGGTTTTAGTTTCGATTATCAGCTTTATAAAAAACTTAAAAAAAAATTAATTGATTTGATATCTTATGCGATGAATGAACGTGGAATTCAGAAAGAGGATTGAGGATGTAATAGAATTATGTAAAATGTTGATATAGATTCAGAGAAAGGCTGTCTTCTCACATTTAAAATTTAAATTTTTGCCTTGGATGAAACAGGTTTTTTTTAAAGACAAAATGAAATCGAGAGTGATCGAATG
>JAUESI010000010.1:13216462-13239523 GCA_032275145.1 Synergus laeviventris | reverse complement strand
TATATATATATATATAAAATATACACAGATCCGTGTTCTTCAATCTCCTTTTTTAAATTCATGGAACTCATATAAATATTCGCTTTACTTTCTCCATCTGATCTTCGTCCATACACTTGCAAAACATCCTTATATCTTTTGTCAAGGTACTTGATTCTTGATTTTCCGCTTCGAATTCACTTCCTTCTTCAAATATTCTTTTCTTATACTGCTTATTCTTATTTTGATTGACTCCACCCATTTGATGAAAAAAATGAAATATATGTAATTATATATGCATATTAGAATTAGATTTAGATATCACACACATAAAGAAACACATAATAAAGAAACTTCAGTTAATATAGACTTACTAACAGCGGAAAATTGCAATATTCATTCCATTATTATTTAAAAGGCATATAACTGTCTGGAAAAGACTTTTATGAGCTGCTCAACTGCTTCTTTAAAGAAATGACAATCCATCAACCATGAAAGAATCTAATTCTTTAAAATAGCCGCACTTATTAATTGTGAACTCCACGTTACAAAATTTAGTCGAGTTCTCATGAATTTTAATTATATAGACATAATTAGGTAACGAAAATTAATAGCGTATATCTAAATTTAAAGAAGCAGCAATTAATTGGTATTGCTTAATTATTCAGACTCAAAAGATATACGGTGTTTTGGAAATACCACCTTTTTATATTATCTAGTAAAGTAAGGACTAGAAATATTTTTCGCCCTCACTGATAGAGTTGTTTGACTTTTTAAAATGAATTTCTATTCTTAGGTACTCAAAATTGCAAAACAGAATAACAAAGGCGACCTCTTTCTACTCTCATCTTAAGGATCAAAGATCGCAAGGATCGCCGCACAAACGAGGACGAAAAGACACGATTGCACAATTAATCTCGACAGAATGTTACAAGTGATTCGTTAATGATGCAAACTATCTTGAGGAAGTTCTCGTTAATAAACTAGTTACGGAACACGCGCATAATGAAATGCAGTTAGAAAGTCGGCTTTGGGGGTCATAGAGCAAAGCCATTGCTCTTGGCGAATTGCCGGTTATGTAATCACACACGATCATGTTTATGTATAGATTATTATATCATAATAATAAGAGTAATAATAGTAATAATAGTAATAATACATTCGGGAAATAATGGATTGTAAAAAGGAAGTATAGACAATAAATGAGTTGCATGCAAAGAATTGCCCACGACCTTCTCCCTTGGATCTAACACCATGGCACTTAAAACTTAACCCACCACCTTGCAATCGAGAAACAAAAGAGAAGGCTCGAGATTCCCTTTCCAATTCGTTTCACTCTAAAGATTAAAGGAATGAGCAAAAGTGAAATCTCGATCAGTATAAATTCCTTATTTCTTAGATCCTTTTGTCTTATCATTAAACTCTAGACTATAATTATCGCACTAACTCGCATGATCAAGTAAATGCTTTCGAAATATGTCCCAGTTTCTCGATCATCATTTTGTGACACAAGACATTCTGGAACATGGCGATCTACTAGATAAAGTGAGTTTTTAAATCAATGGAGATCTGCATCCCGAGCATCAGTGATCCTGCGATTTATTCCTTAGGGGTCGTGATCTCTATGAAGTATTTACACACACTGGTTATAAGAACAAGTGAAAGAATTTCCAAGATTGCTATAAAAAGGGAGGAGACTCTGTAAATAAAGACTGCAAATGCAGATTATCATCGAGCAATTATAGACTCATATAATCTATTTTAATATATGATTTTAAAAAAAGAACTCGGCATTTTTTGTATCTGTATATTTTTTTATATATTGGGCTAGGTTTACTCATGAAATAAAATTTGATTGTGTTTAATGTTCCTTTCTCTAATTTCTGTGAAAGCATTGTTTTCGGAGATGAAATTATTATCATTGAATAGTGAAAAAAAGGATTTGAAAGTGTAAACTATTGAAATAATGAAATTATATTTATCGATCACTGTAATTAAGTATTTATCTCTAATTAGCCAATTACTCAATTCTCTATATGATTCCCCAGAGGCGCAGTCACTTGTGATCTAATTACTATCAATTTACATACATCACAAAAAAGTACTAGGTGGAGAAATGCTTCACTAGTTTCGCACGCATGTGGCAATAGAATTAATAGTCTCCAAGAGATCTTATAGCGCCGCTGAAAATAAATATTTAATAACACTGACCTCAAGCAAAAGGGATTAGAACATAACAAAAAAAGTGCCAAATAATTGGAACGCTATTAGAAGTTACAATCTTTCAAATTAATCTAGATTTGAACCTTGTTCTCTGGATTATGCAAGCAAATTGATAATACAAATATCAAGTCCACCTGAAAAATAATTTATACTCTCACATATTTGCATACAGGATCTAAAAAACTTGACAAACCTCTTCTTCTTCTTTTAGTTCTCTTAACTTTAGTTTCAGTGACTTTAATAGCAATTCCCATTCACGAAAATTCGAAATCTTCTTGGTGATAAAATTATGTAACCAGTTTTATAGAAAATAGTTGTTGTATAAGCTAGATTATTTATTTTTGTATTTTACAGATGATGGGTAATGAATCATTCGAATGCCGTGTAAGTTTTCAATCAAGAATTTAGATGTGATCCTTTGACAGTCGAAGTAACATTATTTTGAAGTAATTACCATATAATGCAAACATGACAAGTGAATTTTTTTAAGTCATCGAAATCTGTCGATTAATGAAAGACTTCCTTGAGAAAGGTGGTGCATGAGCAAAAATTCCACGTGGGTCATACAGCGAATCCAAACCACAAAACTTGCACTTTCTTTAAGAATGGAAAGTGAATGGCCTTCGTAAATGGTTCCATCTTAACAGAAATTCTGTTTCCCCCAAAGATCGCACTTCTAAATTCCTGTTGGACCAGTCTTCTTATATGACCTAATTTATAATACGAATACGCCTTTTCCTTTCTTTAAAATTCGTTCTTTGAAATTCAGCCAATGCAAGATCAATGTCTCTCAAATAACCCGTTTATTTTATAATAGTTGGTACAATTCATACATTTTTAATCGATTAAAAAAGCCTAAACAATAATATGTGTCTCTATGGACATAGAAATCGTAACACCGAGATTCTTTTTACAATATGGACTGATAAATTACTTTTTAAAAAAGAACAGTACAGGTTATATGAGCACTGTCTCATAGAGAAGAGATTGTATGTCAAGATTAAAATCCTGCATACACTCAGACAATAAAATCTGAAATTCATGTTCTGATTTAAACTGTACTGGAACTATTTAGAAAGAGACATATTTCCATATTCACCTAATATGTAAATTTTATAAGTGTCCTTGGAGATGAAAGTTTTGTTATCTATTCTTTTAAAGGAGACAGAAATCATGATTAGAACTGACAAGATCCCGGAAAATCAGGATCAGCAGTACCATGCATTATATTTTTAATTTTCTGCTTTCTCATCGCGTTATAAGTTTCCGGTTTGTGACAGATATTTGCATAAAATTGTGCTTTAAATGGTAACAAATCCATCATCATGAGTGAGGGGTGTATGTTCAATATGTAAATTGTGCAAAGCATAATAAAAATGTAGGTGACTTGTCAGTTTCAGAAGTCAAGATAGGTCAAGAGGTGAATCTTAGTGTCAAAAACTTTCACTACATTTAACCGAACTCGTATATGAACGATCGAAAACATAATTAGTAATTATTATCATAAAAGATCGACTTGAAAGGATTAAACCATTTTTATTCGAGACCCTACTTTTCATTTTCTTGTTAGATTAGCCAGAGTTTCCTCATTTTGATCACTTAGTTGAATCTGAAGAAAACAATGTTTTTGTTTTTTCAATTATATATAAGCATAACATATATGCAGAAAATATCAAAACCACACAAAGTCGTGTACTTTCTCTCCTAAAGACCGCAGTCTGCAAAATGAAATCAATTTTGAAGACAGTCTTTAATACTTAGAAAGTCACTCCAATTACTACTCATAATGAAAGAGAGCAACTACTATTAAGAGATTTTTCAGTTTTTGTTTGAAATTCTGAAATTATATAAGTGATGATGAATTATATTAGTGTCTCTATAGTACCATCAATCAAAGATTATTAATTGTTATTCGAACGTTTGATGCAATTCTAAAGAGAGGATCACCTTTACTCGAAAGCTATACAGCAATTACCTTCACTTTATTGCGAGCGAGAGGAGATCATCAGGATCAAGAGGATATATAATCAGCGCGTATGAGACAAGATCAATGACTTCTCACAGATTACGTGGGCCTGTACAATGGACAACCAGGAAATGAACACAAGAGAGCTTAAAATAGAATTAGGACAAGAGTATTTTACTTTCGCTCTTATAATTGTTCTATAGCCACATTCATATATCTATCTATATCATAAAATTGAAAAGCTATCATTTTATTATTTTTGCAATTCGAATTAACGTTGTCGGTTTCGTCACTAATTCAAATCAATAGCGTTGAAGTATCTGGAACCCTGAGTTTCACTTAGAGATATAGGTAATATTTTTATAATGCTTCCATTTCTCATTACGTAATCTAATAATACGGATGAAAAAATATTTCAGAAATACGACGCATATAAGTCACAAATAATTATATCAGCGAAATAATAATAGATTTGAAATAAAAGTACAAAATTTTAAATATACGTTCTTATTGTGTAATTGACAAAGATTAACCTTATTAAGGAAGTACAATGTTATAAATCTTAGACAATTATTTACGAAGTCTAATTTTAAACATATTTTTTTAAATATGATAGAAAATCGGTGCCTTTTTATAAAGAATTAAATATTTCATTCTAGTGTTTCTTTTTTTGCTCCTTTTAGAGTTAATAAGATAGTTAATAATAAATTTCAATTACGATTTTCACTCTATGTAATATAGCAAATCGTCAAGGATCACGACCAGAAAAAGACAAGTGGAATAGTAAAATGATGGAACGTCAACTATAATTCATCTATTGACTGATGACGAGGACCTCCACCTTTAGGATAATAAACAATCACAATTCGTTTACATTAATTCATTTGTAGAAATTAAAGAGAAAACCGAAAGATACCTCGATTCTCAATAATATTATCTAAGTCACTTTTTTACAATTGATATTATGCACATTTAATATATGTTATTTGCATAAACCGTTAAGATTTATACAAATATTATAACTATTATAAATTACAAACTGTATTCATCCAACATGAAGGAATACCCAATAAATATAAATAATATTCTTTCTCCTGACTGCAAATCCTTACGTAAGAGACTTTTAACATATAGAGTGCGTAATAATATATTGCTTATCAAATAATAAATGAATGACTATTAAGTAGTGATAGACTGATGAAAAAGGAAAATCAATATGCTCAGTGATGCATGCCATTACTCATTTTGTCATCACTTCCGTCTCGACCACAGCTAAACCAGGAAAACGTCAACATTTCCGGTTAAGTTATGCGTGCAAGAGGCACGGAAGAATAAGCCCACAATATATAGTCTACCACATAGAATATGTAATCATCTATGCGTAA
Organism: Synergus laeviventris; assembly: GCA_032275145.1. Classification (NCBI taxonomy): domain Eukaryota; kingdom Metazoa; phylum Arthropoda; class Insecta; order Hymenoptera; family Cynipidae; genus Synergus; species Synergus laeviventris. Next base: position 13,233,970 of record JAUESI010000010.1, on the reverse strand, counting down.
AATCAGACTTATGCAAATTGCCATATATCCTCAAAGTATCTTCGCGACAAGAAAAAGTAGTCTCGGAAGGATAAATTTTCATTCCGCAAAACGGAAGTGTCTTTTCCCAGCAGATTTGATTACGAGCGATTCAGATACTGAGGAAGATAAGAAGAGATTTATGAACTCTACTTTGATTACGGAAATTAAACATTGCCTATTTGAAATTAATGATATAGCTTTATTTATATTTATTTCCTATTTCCGAGATCCTTATTACTTCTTACGTCACTTTTCGATATAATATTATTGATCATTTGTGAAAGAAAATAATTAAATTTCATAATTAAAATAATTTACTTTTGATTTCTCGAGATATGAATGAAAACAAGATTATTTTAATAGTAACTATTTATTATGTTCGATTGAAAGTGTTCTTTTGTATCTTATTTGGAGGCTTATTTTGAGAAGACGGCTTATTATTATATGTAGAAACAGAATTGACGGGAGGGGGCTTATAATTAGGAGGTCCATAAACAGGAGGTGGACCATAAGCTGGAGTATCATCAGAAGATGATGATGATGAGGATGAGGCCCCAAGAAGTCCCGAAATTGCATTAATACCTGAATTCAGAATATCTTTTATAGTAGTGAAAATCAGGTTTACTGGATTTACACTACTTGCTGGGACTGGTGCCTGCAAAAAATAAATTATCTTAAAACTTGAAACAGTGCACTGAGAAAACTGTTTAGTTACGGGTTACTTCAAGTAAAAACTGAAAATAGTTAAATAGTTATTATAAAAAAACGATAGAAAGTACGTTAAGAAAGAACATTGGCATTTCACTCACTTGACCATATGAACCATATTGACCATTATTGGTATATGCACCATACGAATCTGGTTTCGGATTATCATTGGAACCACTGGAACCACTAAGCCCTGCACTAGTGCCTGCTAGTGCACCAGATACTACAGATGAAATCAAGCCTCCAAGATCAAAGCCCTGCTTTCCAGCTGCACTTAAGTCCTATACAAAAAAAAAGTAAAGATTTTGATCAATCAATTATGTATTTGATATATTTTTATTTAATAAAATTAATCTTTATCATGCTTACTTTACTTAACTCGAAGATAATTTCAGCAATCAGGTTTGATAGTGGAGAGGTTCCACCTTCCACAGTTGGCTGCAAAGAAAAATCCAATTTAAAATTAATACAAGGTTTATTTCAAGACAAGCATTTTAATTTAATAATTATAACGTACTGTAAGCAGTGGACCAGTGATCGATTGAATCAAAGCAGGAAGAGAAGACCCTTCACTAGTTGGCTGAAAACCCATTATGATTGAATTAGAAGCAGACAAAAAAAACTTAACTCTTGATCATTTTTTTTTAAATTTCTAATTAATTAAACATGTATTAATGCAAACTTACATTGCTGCTCGATCTCAATAAAGGGCCAATTACTGGACCAAGAATAGGTCCAATCAATGGTGCAACGAGTGATATAATCGGAGTTATAATGGCACCACTGTCACTATCTTGTCCATCTTTACCCTAAAAAATAAATCAAACATATATTTTCAAGTTGAATATTATTTTATAAATAAATTGTGTTTACGTACTGCACTTATGGCTTGTATAATCGGAGATATTGTCGCTGCAACGTTAATTGGTGTACCATCGTCATTTTCACCCTGTACATAAAACGATTTTTTGTATTACTCATCTCTTGATAAGGATTTACATAATTGAAGGAGATTCTTTGTTATTACCTCTGAAAGTCCTTGGATTAATGGTATTCCAGCCTCAAGCAATTCAGCTAGATCTGTTTCGGACTCTGGCTAGAAGTGTGAACATTAAATTGGAATCAATTTTGAAGTAGAAAAAAAATATAAATATAATGGAATAATAAATATATTGTATTGGAGAAAGTTTACGCTTTTTTTCTTACATCACTGAGATCTTCTAGTACAGGTATAACCAATGGTAAAAGGTCTGTGATCGAACCCAAGGATCCTCCTTCCTGTTAAGGATAAAAACATGTCTCATTCAGTTTTATTAATTTTAAATTTGATTAACCAAATTTATATACTTCTTCATCATTATCGTCATCGTCATCAAATTCTTGATTCTGAGATGAGTCGTCACTCTTTGGAGGATTTTCATTAGTCGGTATGACTTCATTTTTCGGTGTATCTGGATTCTCTGGACTTTCCTGGTTCTCCAAAGTTTGATTTCTTCTACCACGAAGTGGTGGCGTCTAAAAAATGAAGAAAATAAATTTGAGGCGAATGTTTATTACTTTTTCTGTTCGTCCAATAAATTGTTGGATTATTTAAAAAATATAAACATTCACCTGTTCAAATTTCACCCCTTGAACTCTCTTTGAAGTAAATACTTTAATAACCGGTGATGTGGATAGTTGGATATCAGTCGAGTTGCTCTTCTGACTCTTTCTCTTAGACAATCCTAAAATCTGAAGCAGTTGCTTGAAAGCAGAAATCTGCCTTTTTCGAGACTTATCCTTATTGTTTATATTTTTATTATTTTTAACTGGATCTCCATTTTCAAAAGTTACATCATCATCCAAAAACCGATTCTGATGATAATTATCGTTATTCTTGTCCTTGACTTTGGTTATTTCGTTCTCTACAATCACATTCACTGTACTCGATTCATCGGGCACGGAATTTTTCTTATCGCAATCAGTCATTTTGTCTTTTATATCCTTACTTTTAACAATACTATTATAAGGTTTTTTATAGTAATTTTGATCCTTACTCTTCGGTACCTCATCCTCTAGGACCACATCCACACTTCCAAGTTCATTAGTCAAGTTATTATTCCTTTTAAAGAATGGGGGAAAATCGTCAGGTGGATCCCGAGTCACAATTTCGTAATAGTTTCTCGAATCTTGATTCAAATTGATTGGCAAGGAAGTAGTGGCTTTTTCAGAAGATTTGAAGGATGTAGAAGAAATTGGGTTTATTAAAGGCGAAGGGGTAGATAAAGACGGATGATTTTCTCTCGTTATTGTGATTACCGCTTCAAATGGTACAGATATTATGGGTCTAATAGCTGCTGATTGTTGTATACTTTCTCTAGAGGCATCTGATAATTTTATTGGCTTTGAAAAATCTTCCACCTCTGTTTTTGGTGCAGGCGTCTGAGTTGTTGTTGTTGAGGTTGTTGAGGGTCTTGAAGATGCAGTGGAAGCTGGAGATATTGAAGACATAGAAGGTGCATCTACTCGTAAAGCTTCCAAATTATCTTTTAGATTTGTTCCGCCATCTCCACCACCGAATTGAGTTTTTATAACCTGACCATCCTGGTACCCGGAATAGTTCGGATGTTGAAGAAATAAGGGAATATAGGCAGCTCGCGACGGTACTGGTGGAAGAAAATCTGGTGCCTGAATGATGATTTTGTTTTCACCGAGTTTGAAATGATGATTGGCAAACAAATGAGAAAGATAATTAGAGAATGGATAATAGTCTCTTGGATCATCTGCCAAGGAAAAATGTGGATTAAAGGGATCACCAAAAGTTTTGACCGGCAGATTAAACTGACGACGTTCAGCATGTACCATATTTTTTGAATCATCACTCTTTCCAGAATCAGGGTCTTCTATTTGTTTTTGAAACGTGATGATTTCAGACTTCATATCAGGGATTTCTTTAGCTGCAAGTGTAGGTTTAGTAGCTTCTACATTGGTAACAGGTACCATTGTTGTTGGTATGGTAGTAGTTGGTACCATATTGGTTGCTACTGTACTTGTTGGTAGCATGCTACTTAACACTGTACTTCTTGGTACCAAACTATCTGGTAAAACATTATTTGTTGCCATAGTGGTAGCTACAACATCCATCTTTGTCATACTTTGCGAATTTGTACTGTTCTTACTAGTATCCAAATTTTCATCACTATTAGAAGTAATTGTAAAATTACTAGCTCTCTGAAAAGGTTCCCTCTTCATATCATCATTAGAAACTGACTTCTTCATCTTATCTTTAATAGAAAAGAAGGTATTGTTGAGTTTAGCAGCCATAACTCTCACAGCATAAGAAGCCCAATTAGCAAATTCATCCTTGCTTGTCTGAGGCACTTCGTTCCTAACAAGCGTTGATTTTGGGTTATCAAGCCTCTTAAATAAAGCAAGCTGTGGAGGATAACTTGGAACTATAAATGTAGTTGCTGGCATCGAACTCACGAAGCTCGTGAAGCTCAGAATACTAATGATCCAAAACATTTTCATGGGAAAGTCAACTCCGATCGCGCACCACATTTCACTATATTGACGATTTTAAAACCTCTTTGACTTTATACTTTCTTCCACTGGATTACTTTTACTCTAATCATCCGGATGCATATTTCCAAATCTGTTACCGCACATGAGGTGCAGTAACTTGAAATCTTGATTGCTTCTTGCATGAACTAATTTTCGTAATCAGGACTTAATCCAATTTTCGTACTCGGAACTTTGTAGCAATTTTTCGTAGATCTTGAACCAATTTTCTTGTGGATAAACCGAGAAGGATGCGCACTCGCGATTGAAAACCTCGTTCCAGCAAACTTAAACTGAGCAGGAACCTGGTGGTTTGATCGCTTTATAAGTTATGGATAATCAAGGGCCTTAGTCTTTTCCCGATTGTTGTGTGAAAGGCTGTACTTTAATTCTCCATGCTTGATGCTTTGCGATTCGAATATCAGCATATTCGCAAATTCACTTCCGTTGTTGCGCTTGCCGTTGCAGAAGGACATCATTAGGGGCATGATATCTACATGAACCATGACGCGTATGGTGACGAGCTGGAGTTCTTTCGTAAAAGAAAAATATTGTATGTTGCAATTCTTTTAGTGAACTATTGTAATCAGACAATCAATGTAATCAATCAATGATACGTTTTCAGATGCATGCTCCCTGTGCTAAGTGAACGTTCTCAAGGAAATCGTATTTATTAGAGAGTATTAAAAGGTATTTTAAGCATGTTTTCCTTTTTGTGTAATGGTGCAGTATTTTTTTAATCGATAAATTAGGATTCTTTCAATGTTAAATTTCTAGGGAGGAAGAGTTATCAAAATTACAATTAAATTTCCTACAAAGAACAATAGGGATTTGGTAAAAGAAAGAAGCGAAATGGTCATGATCTTGATCTTGATGTTGAGGTTCGTGACTCTAAAAATGGACGATTTATGAGAGAATGCTCCCAAGGAATGAAAATTAATATTGCACAGTAATCAAAAACAATGCAAGGACGTTACCAACACCTTCATTTTGTAAGCAAATTACAATGAAGGCATGTAGGCGAATGAACTTCATGTTCACATGCCTTCTTTTAAGCTTTAAAATTCAGAATAACTTTCTCTGTTTTATTAATTTCTACGTTAAGAACGATAAAAAACGGAAAGGTGTTTCTTGCACTCTCTAATATAAAAAAATGTACCAATTAGAAAAATTTAACAGATATTAATATTTCCGATTACTTATGAGTGAATAAATCCAGGCGCGTAGGCTTCCCTCTTGAAAAAAACTCAACTAAACTCTATTTTATTCGAAGCTGACATTTGATTTTATGTAATTCTCACATAGCTTTCCCACAAAATTGAGTTTTACAAAACCATAAAAGAACTTTAAACATCTTTTATATACCTGATTATTATTGTCGTTACTGATTGTAATATTTCAATCGAGAGTGTCATAGCAAATAACTTTATTGCAATATACCTATAAAAATTCTAATTTGCATTTACTGCTTCTGAGATATTTGATCCAAGTTGCAGATCTATATCGCAATACTTTGTTAATTCTTGGATTTTATTATTTCTCTCCTCTGAGTATTTTCTAATATTTATACGATGTTTTAGTCTTAAAATAGCTGGCGTTAAAAATGAATCTCAGTCTACAAAAAAAGTTCACAGCTTTTCAAACTAGTTTCGCAATCGCGACCGTGAAGTCTGAAGAGATACAAAGACTACCGTTAGATCTTCAGTCACTGACCAACCTCAACTTAAACGTGCGTCTCGATCATCGCCAAGCAAAGTGAAACTATTTTATCTGGTTTTAAAAATTCAACTAGAAATAAAGAATAAAAATAAAATTTTGAAAACATTGTTGAAAAGGAAAAGAAATATGTTGTTTGAATTGCAATAATTTAGTACCTAATATCTTAATGTATATTATCAAATTCTTTATGTATACATTAATATTTCTTTACAAAAACAGATTTTAAATGTTATCAACTTTTCTTCTGCAATAATGTATCATAAAATCGATTTCTTAGTTATTGTTTTATTTGATCTTCACCATAAACACGTTACATAAAATTTCTTCCAAAATACGATAGCTCAAATAAAATTTTGCAACTCAGGGTCACTAAACGACTTTCTCCTTACGGATTCACAGATTTCTGATATTCATTTACATGTGTTTAAATTAACGAGGTAAAGTTATTTCCTTCTTTTCATTTGAAGAAGGTTATTGTAGATACTTAAATAATTGGAAATTATAAATAATTACTATTTCAATAGGAATCTATCCGATATAAAATAAATCAAAAAAGGAAAAAAATAAGTTAATAAATTATAAAAAAATATTATCCTAATGAACGAGACATTTATGTTGATAAACTTCTGGGTATGGAAAGTGTGGCATTTTGCAGAAAGCTAATAATACTTCTGATTCTAGAACGTAAGATCACACTTTGACACTGTGAAATAAAAATCACAGGATAAAATACAGAACTGGTTTTCCGACTCTAGACGTCAAATTAACATTCTGCGTACTTGTGGTTCTGAACGATCTAATGATCGAAAATTCTTGATTGAATGCCCTATAAAACAGAAACAGAACCAGCATATTGATTTTCTCTTCCAAATTACAATTTATAATCCTGAAATTGGGTAAGAATATTTTTTAACGATGGCCTTTGCTTGACAAACAGATAGAAGGCAAAGTCAGAAAAAAATATTTTATGGGAGATCGAGATCTCTCATTATGTAAAAAAGAATTCAGTATTCAAGTTGATGATCAACTTTATGTTCAAAAAACACTCTAGAGGAATAAAAAATATAAAAATCTTTCCTTTTATACTGCTCAAGACAGAATACACTGCTGTGCATAATAAATTTCCATTCTAAATATGAGGCACATAATTTTCGAATTAATGATAGGATTACTTTTTAAATAAAATGTCAATATCCGTTGAAAGTCGCCTGAAAGTGCCTCCGTCTGGTGATTCTTGAAGAAACTTGTAGCGAAGACTCACTCTTTATGATCGTCGGTAACATAAATATACCAATTTAAAAACATATAATGTGAAAGATCTAAAACAATATTACACAATCATCATTACTATAAACTCCCATTTAAAAAGAAAACATATATTTATAAAGAGAATTTTCTTCCCTGTATGTAATCAAGATTACAACATCCCGTGATCATCAAGAGACTATGTGTAGAAGTGTTTTTTTTTAGAATAAGAGGTGATTAAAAAAACTGACTCTTCTGATCAGTAGAGCTTGAAGGGCATACCGAAAGAAACGAATTAATGCAAATTGGTGGAATCAGCACATAGTCAAAGTAATTATATAATGCATCTGCAGTTAGGTGGGTTAACTGCCTCCACGTGCTTTTCACACTTCTCAAGTACTTCATATGCCTAAGAAAATTTTATATTTATATAAATTTACTAGAAATATTTTTAATTACTCACAGCTTTTACATTACAATCGTAAGTTACACTACAAAAAAGCAAAATCCTTTGACTTTATAAACATGTGCAATGTACATATTACAACTATTTATACAACGCTCGTTGCTTTTTTTAAAAGTGCTTCAATATAGACTTGCAAGGTTAACAACATTCACGATAAAGGTAATTCATTGTCCATAATCCGGTTTCTAGTTTCAATGAATTAACACTGTTTAAAGTAATTTTCAAAAATTATTGATTTTTATGATAGGTACCAGATATAATGGTTCACTGGATGGAAAAATTGAACTTCGTAATTAAATTGTCTTCATGAGATTAAAAACTGGCATCACATTTACATTAAAGGTGGCGAGTTCTGAAAGTGTTGTAGAAAGTTCTAATATGTATTTTTATTTGAGAAGCATGTGGAAAAAAACACCAGTATTTTAAATTCTGAATATTTTATTGTAGATAAATAAAATGCCTTTCTGTTTCATTTTAGTCTAGCCTTTATGGTATATTTTTTTTGATAACATTTTTTACTTTTTTGTTTTTGTGAATGCAAATGTATCCGAAGCTAAAACCCTGCCAATAACCAGTTCCTTTAAAAGTGTTCTCAATGATGCGATTCGTGACTTCTCGAGTCACATACGTACGTTACTTTCTCCGGTTGCAGAACACTGTAATTTCTTCGTAGGACACTCGTCATTCTACAGTAGAATATCTCAAGAGGAATCTTGTCAACCAAACTCATGTCAGTGATTGTTACATAAATTCTTTTAGAAAACTACTTCAATATAAATAAATATTAAAAATTCAAAATACTGAGTTCATTCCATGCAGAAATGCAAATTAATAACCCAAATGAAAATAACTTCTGTTCTGCATGCTAAACAATTCTAGAAAACATATCTTTTTCAACTTTACAGCTATACCTAAAATATTCCTTCAAACATATAAAACTCGCAGTATTCAGATTTTAGACATGAATTTTTATTCCTCCTTACGTCAAATTTTTTTACTTGCTTTACATAAGAAGTAACTCAGCTCAAATATATGTAATAAACATGTTCTCACTTTGAACCTCTCTTAATAATGATCATTTAAAGGAATACAAGTTGTTAAAGAAGTATTCAGAGAAAAGAACTTTGGGTCTGCTGCAATAATATTTCGAAATAATTTTTACCACACGCCGCTGACTCTATTACTTCTTTTTTACTTTGTACATTTATTCGAGTAATTATACACTATTTATGAGCATAGCTAATAGCTAAATGTGTAATCACATGAGCTTCTAAATAAGTGATAATTCTAGAAATTGAATGCCTAGAAATAACAAAAGAATAATATTTTGTGATTTACTGCTCACTTAGTCATATTGTAAGATTGTTTCGACACTTCTTTTAGAGAAAATTATATCTAAAAATCATTCCAGTTTTTCGGGGGCAATTCAATCAATCAGAAGGTAATTTATGTTAATAAATATTCTATTCCATTGTGACATTTTGACCTTCTTTTTTTTTAGTTCCAGATATGTTTGAATTAATGTATTCTCAGATCGGTTTTTCATGATATTAATTAAGGCTGCGTACGTGTAAAGCAGGTAACCTTTAAATGTGCAATTTGTTATCCTTTTATACGATAGACACATAAACAGGAAAAGATAGTGAGAAGGCCCATGTCACCTATGACATCTGCTAAAGCATACTTTCATATTGCAAAATACCTGTTACTGATGATATAAGCGCTCTGTATTGACAAAAAAATAACAGTTAAAATACAGACATTTCTATTTTTCGAGTCTTTTTTATATATCTTTCATCAGAACTTTATAATATATTTTTATATCTACTTAACATAAAAGGATCATCAAAAACGTGGAATTTTCTGCTTCATCCTTATTAAATGTTTACTTCCTTAAAAGAAGACATTCATGCTAACAAGTGAATTATACTTATGTATAAAAAATAACCTTCGGTTATGCATTACGATCTCAGCGACGAAAGGAATTTGCATAGAATAAATTGGCAAAAACGGTTCAAACATTTTTATCGTTTTTGTTTTAGTTTCAGATCAACAAATTTTAAATTTCTTGAATCGTTTCCAAATTGGACGTTAAAAAGTGGCCGAGATGAATATTCAAGTTAAATACTAGAAAAAATTAATTAAAAGTTTTGTAGAATATTAATTCTGAATATAAATTTTGTAAAAATTATATATATGTAATGACCATTGAATCTCACTTTCGTCTAAAGTGACTGAGAACAGCTTCAAGTTAATTTATAGGTTTCGACCATATACTTACTGAAATGGTCAAACCCTGTACTTAGGAAATTATTAAACCATAAAGCAAAACATTAGTAAGTAGTTCCCTTTTACAAATTCCTAGCTTTCTAAATATTTACCAGTTTCTCTGATTTGAAAATTTGTTACAATTTTAATCATTTTACGTAAAATTATATTTAAGTTTGATTTTTCAACTCTTCTTATTGACTTGTGGTACAGGAATTTTAACTATTCTGCGAGTACATGTAGGTCGTTATGGATTAGAATTTACAAGATATGAAACACACAAGTATTTTATTTGGAAAAAGATTTTACTTGTTCTATAAAGTTTCACGACTTTACCTTAAAAGACGATCTGATTCTAGATTGCGAGAGAAATGATGATTATAATGATCGTCACTATTCCTTTCAGCACTTCCTGTTGTCAGTAAGATACAATAATGTGATTCATCAAAAATGAGGGATTGTTTCCTCCTTGTCAGTGAAAAAATATGGTTTTTTATTTACACACTTTATTATTTCTCACCCTTGACCTAAACAAACTTTAGAAGAAAGTGAGATTTCTTCAAGTATAGATATTGTTTCATATATTTATAAAAAGAAATGTTATGTTTTTTAAGAATAAAGTCATCAATTACTAGGAAAGAAGTGAGTTGTAAATTTATATCTAGAAATAACTACATTAATCATTTGAAAGTGGTTTTTCTCTGTCTGCAACATTATTGAATTACTTCGTCCATTATATTGGCGTATTAAAATAGTCATTATCTTTTTCCACGGTGAGTTATCGCAAAAAGTTTTACACAATATGTTCAATCAAAACTAGCGCAATATGGAAACCAAAAAAAAATGAAGAACAGTTTCTGGCTGCAATTTCGTCTCAATTTAACGGACTTACGATATTTGCGGTTGCTAAATTTTGGCAGTTTTACGGAGGGTTACGATTAACGAACAGTAAATATATTCAACTTCGTCCTTGGCGTGCTCGATTGAACGTGAAAACTTTTCCTTGAAATTAATCACGCGTTTAGCGTACCAATCTCACCTTTTGTTTCACATTCAATTTCAAATCTTACACCTGATGATTAATTTCATAATTCTTCACTTAATAATCATACAAATATACATATACCTATATTTTTGTACGCCTAATTGGAAAAAGACTTCATTTTTCTGATGTACCATCGAAAAGTGAAAATATAAAAATATACCGACAAAACAACGAAATATATTCTAGATGTAGTTCAGATTTCATTTAAATGACTCCTGTTTACATACCATAAAAATGTAGGCGTACTTTTTAAAAAGTCACAACCGTTTTCCTTTTTACAACTCGTTAAGGATTACGCTCTATAAAATTTTGTAGACTCGTATCTTTCGTTTTTTCTTCGTGATTTATTTCTGCAAGAGAGACATCAAATTACAGATCGAATTTTATTTAAGACACAATTAGAATTAAATTTAGAATCAACCAAACGAAAATTTGAAGGGGCTCACCAACAAGAACTCTTTCTAATTAAGTTCCTGTATCCTTAAAATTGATCTATTAACAACTTTTTTAACCCCCGTGATTACACGCAGGAATAATATCTTTTCCGAAATGTAGAAAGTTCAATTTGATCTTCCGACAAGTAGAAAAGGTAGTATTCAGTCAGACGTGCGTAACATTTTTTAAGATCAGTTAGATTTCTGCACGACAAAGATCTCTGATCAAGATACTTAACGCCAAAAGAGAGAACTTTACATTTCCTGCATTTATTATAATTTAAAAAAACTTCAGATTTTAAAGAGCTAAAAAAGTAAACTGATTAAAATAAGAGAGTGTGGAAAGTTGTGAAAAGAAGTTACGTTGTCAAGAGTTCAATAAAAGGTCACTCAAGAGATTTAAATTGTGAGTCTCTTCTGCATTTGTGGATAAAAAACGAAACGTTTTTTAGCACCTACACATACTAAATTCATCTTCAATATCATCGTGATATTTGAGACGATCGTTTCAGGAAATATTTACATTTTAATTACCCACAGCCTTCATTGAATTAAATGTGCACTTCTTTCTTTAGAATCCAGCTTCTTCACTCTGCAATTTTTGACCTTTGCCTCGTGATCATTAAAATCTGATTCGACCTTAATAAAACTGTTGTAATTAGTTTCCAATCAAGTGAACTATGTTCTTGTTTAATGCGAATAAATGAAATGTGAATAAAGATAGGAATATTAAAGCCTTCGGCTACGGAAGACTTGCATTCAGTCATTAAATACAACAGGGAGAATCGCACGAGGTCTTGACCTTAGCCCTCATGGACACGTGATGATTATTACCAATGGTTTCATCAAGACATCGGATGAAAACTCCCTTCTTCGCGGAGGATCGAGAGACAGATTTAAGTGTACTATGGAGGTGGCGAGAGGCCCCACCTGCTAATAAAAGCCGCTCACTAAGCGCAGCCACACAGACAGTCACAGAAAGCCGAGGAGCAGGAGCTACGCGAGCTCCCTTAAGACTTTAAGTCCGAGTTTAAGTTTCAAGTGACGGATATCTGTGTGTGGTGAGTTAACAACCTCGAATCATCGCCTACCCTTAAAGGATAACTACTTCCGGTGCCGTCATCAAAAATCATCTTCGCGCATCAATTATCTTACGAAAAACCTCTCAAGTGGTGTTTATTAAAAAGGATTATCATAATTAAGGACCATTCCATCGTAAGCACAGTTCCACCTGAAAAATATCTTGTGTTCTTCGTCCTGCAGGTCACGATGAAACGAGTAAAATTTCGTGTCTTGTGCTTTCCTATAAAAATGAGATTAAAATTAACAGTAGACTGAGAAAATAGGCGTCATGATTCAATGCATTTTATGTTTCAATAAAGAGTTAAAACAAAAAGAGTATTAAGAGTTTCGGATATAACTAAGATAAGCAAGAAGGCATTGGATTATTTTTATTTTTCTCAGTGTGTATTACAATTTCTTGTTATCAATAATCAATATGACAGAGTTTAAAATTTTTAATTTATCTTTGTTTAACTCAACTCTGCAACTGACATGCGATATAACCTTGCATAAAATATTTTATCTTGTTGAGTAACATTCTAACAGTAAGTTTAAAAAATAATGTGCCCGAGTGGACGAGAAAGTTTTCAAGTCTCGTGGCGTTTAGTAACTAATGTTGCCATTAACTTTTCTCGGTGTGCGTAGAGTGGTTAAGTGACAAGAATCAAACAAGCCAATCAGAGAGAAGTTAATCGAAAGAGATTGCTCTAACTTAAGTGGACTCGAAACATGAAATAATATTTAAAAATGGACTGCAAAGAGGACAAATTTTGTTTCACTCATTTCAACGTGATCTGTGTGACTTGACAGAGGCTGCATAAGTAACCTGAGGTGCAACTGTTCTCTTGGATAGTACTTTTAAACAAGGGCAGCACCTTCGCTGTTCAGAGCACTTAGCCATTAGGCCTTTGCACTCTATCCCCTCAGAGCTACAGTTATAGAAGATTTTTCTATTGGTATCGACTCAAGAATCGAACTCGAGACCCAAAATTAGGAGCTCGTGCCCTACCACTCGAGCCACTGTGACTCTATCTTGGATGGTATTACAATTGGAAGAAGTGAATTGGGGAAATTTTGCATTGGTATTCAGTTTTTCTTTAAAAAACGTGAGGAGAAAATCGAAACTTGGAAGAGACTTGAGGAAACTCGATCTTGAAAAGAAGCGTCGCTGTCTGGAATGTCGTCTGAGACGAGAGACTCGATATGGTTTTGCTTTGAAAAATGTTATGCAAATTACACTGTTAGTTTAATTTAGTCATTTTTGGTGTGAGACAAATTATCAAAAAGTTTTCTCACATGAATCATAGATCAATAATTAAGAAAAGGCAATATGTACATTGATTGAAAAATAGCTCTCAATAATAATAATAATATAAAATCTCTTGATGACCTGCACTCATATAATACAGATACATTGAAAGTTATATAACATGTTATAGATATTTCTAAACATCATTATCAATAATGATCTCAAATTGCTTATTTAAGAAAATTGGAAAGTAGAATCAATGTTTATTCATGTTAATTGATGCAATACATATTATATAATAAAAATGAATCCTAGATTTGCTAAACTTTTCCGATTAATGTGTTGTTTTTCGAGAAAGATATGTAGATATTATTGATGGTAAACAGCAATTAATTACGTAATTTTTTATAGTTTCATCATTTCTAATTTTTTGTTTCATTGAGAGTCGCCATGAATACAGGAAATGAAATGGAAAAGGAACATACTACCCTTGTCCTCATTTAATTTTTTGCAGGACCTGATATTTCCTTATACTTTATAATTATATAGATTTCCTTCTTGGTAGGTCCAAAGTATCAATATGCAAAGATAAAGAGTAGCATGGAAAATATTTCTATTGAGAATGTACTATTTTTATCTTCTATTATTTTTTGTTAGAGCGTGTTTTTTACTAAACAGAATAACAAAAGAATACTCAAATTTTGAAAATTGTTAAAGCAAAGTACTTCCTTGAAACTAAAAGTAACTTATATATTAGAATTTTTTCTGTTCGGTGAAATTTAAAGGGAAAAACAGTTTATTCTCAATTTTGAATTGATTTTGATACACAATGATTCTAAATAAATTCCTCTTGGGTGCAATAGGTATTGCAAAGAATAACTGAAATCGTCCTCGACATCACAACGTGCGTGCTGAATCTGTATTTTGTTTACTTTCGTTGAACTTGCATTAACGGTCATTTATCATCAAAATCACGCGCCAGTTGTCAAATAAATTCGTAATGTTTGCCCTGACATCAAATCATAACTAATGGATTTCTTGGAAATTTTATTTTCAATCCAATCTTAGAACTATTTATTTTTTGTATCACTACACTCCAATTGAACAACAAATAATAATCAATCTTCATATTTTGCAAACTTAAATATACTCGGCTTTGAAAAGTCTCCTTTATTTTTATCTTTAGTTTTCAATTTTTATGTAATGGTAATTGATGAATTGATATCAAAAGCGCCATCCAAGTTCATCCAATCTCGTGATCAAATTGATTACCAAGTATGTTTTATGTGAATCATATTTAAATGATTGCTTCGTAATTCATGAAATATTCCCTTAATGAAATTTCAATGTATGTCCATTAGAATCTGCAACCAAATGTTTTTGGACCGAAAAAGTTATCTCAGCCTTATTTATAACAAACCTGTTCTACAGTTATGTTATTTAAATTCTCTTAAAATTTGCATCTCTCTAGACATGTAGATTTAAACAAATCTTTATTGTTTGTCAAGTAGGTCAAGAAATAGTCACGTGTAACCAAAACTTGCTTTCCGTCTCCTTTTTGTTCGAGTCCATCCAGTAAAGTTACGTTATGCGGTTGCACGCAAAGCTTAAGTGTATCGGTCGTGGTCTCCAAAGCAAAAGTTTCACGTGTACGGTTGTGACGCCAACGCCATCGGCATTCTCGACTTTCGATTCGCGCGTCGAAAGTGATAGTTGTGGATCTTTGCTCGAGAAAGGAGAGCCATCCCTACTTTACGTACGTCCACCTTCATTTTCAGAGGCTTTGAATCCTTTCGAACCACTTCCGGGCTCTTTATGATCGATTAAAATCAGTCCATATGGAGGCCCGAAATATTCTAGACTCTTGATTACTAACTGCAAGAGACAAACTCTAGAAAGAGAATGTTGCACTGAAAGTACTGATTCAGCTCAAGCCTACTCAGTTACAAATCTCCATTAAAGTTTCTTCCTCTAGAATGTGAAACTAAATCTACAACGATTTCGACAATCCAAAATATTGGCATAACTTGAGAGACTTACTTGAAAATTAAAAATGAGAATTGCATTCTGAATAAGTAAAGTTGCATGAACTGGTAGAGGCAAATTATATTCTTTGTTTTTAAATTAAGTAAGAATTTCAGAATTGCATCAGTCTAACGTTTATACACATTTTTAGGTATGTTCTTTGGGGGTAGTAAAAAGATATTGAACGACTTAAATAATAATTTGGTACTTTGGTGTTCAATATTTATACTAAGAACCTTATTTGTAGACAAGGCAATAATTATATGATCTATGAATGAATTTTTAGTAAAAACGATTGTCTTGGATACATTATGACTTATAATCACGTAATAATATTGAAATTCTAGTAATTTAGCTTTACTTATTTATGACACAAAAGCCGAAGATATAATAACAGACTTATGTAATATCAAGTAAGCTAAGTTTTTGTCACAAAGACCCAATATAAACTCATGCTTCATTTAAAATGAAGTTAGTTTATATTCCTAAGAAAAATATTTAGATAGGGGTCTTACTTTAAATCCTATCAAATACATTGTTGTTGAAACCCTAATTGTTTTTTTGGAAACATTAAAAAATTACTTGAAAAATACTGTAGAAAAACTTGCATACTTTTTTTATAATATATGCAAAGGATTCTGTGTTCTTGAAGAAAAAAGTTTGTTTTACCAAGATATTTGGCTCACTCGAAAGGTTCCTTTATAACTAATAAGGCATAACTTTCCATTTTTTTCGATTTTGTTTTTTTCGAGAAAGTGTGGAGCTTCTACAGATTGTGTAAAAAACATTCATTTTATGTACGCATGACTTCATCCAGTAACTCATATCGAATGTCACAATTCTCAAAAATCACTTTCATCTTCACTTTCAAAACGACTTCAAATTTTTGACATCATTAATATTTCAAAAATAATAATAAATAAGCTGGTATCGAAATAATTGACTTCATTGTTTAGTCTACCCGCATTGCTTGAGCAAACAATAATTGAACTACTTTCGTAAACTAGATCAAATGTTTCCTCTCATTATAAGTGAGGCTATAAATATTTTTTACTAAAATATTTCCACACCTCCTGCCTGTGTGAAGATAATTTTATTTATAGCACTACATTTTATGGACCTATAAAGTAGACTTGTTACCACAATTTTGAGCACAAAACCTTTCTTATGCATATCTACTTTGCAAGAAGTTTAAATTTATGAATGTGTTTAGTGTCCTCATATTATTTCTCACCTATTAAAGAAAAATACATCCTTAGATCATTTTTTGAAATATTACTTAGTCATCAGTGAAAATAAAAATATTGATGTTAATTCTTTTTTTGCAGAAGGAAAAATGAGGATCACAACGATAATACTTGTGACGGCTCTGAGTATATCAGTAGTCAGTTCTAATCCTCTTCCTGAAGGCGAAGGGCTTCAGTCACGGGTAAGAATTAATTATTATTTAACAAGTAATAAATAATAGTTTATTGTCAAATGAGAATAATTAACACATTTATGGAAAAGGGTTTGAAGTAGTTTAACATACGTAGTTAGTATATTTTGTCAAATAAATTATTGTGATTTAAAGTTATTGAGTCTAACAAACTGTGATTAATCACAAATGGATACAGAATTTTTTAAACTAAGTTAAATAAGTTTCCTTAACATTTTTGGATACAAAATATATGTTCGGTTTGATGAACGAATTGATGAAATAGAAAAGCAGAAAAAATTTCGTCAC
>JAUESI010000010.1:13186001-13216362 GCA_032275145.1 Synergus laeviventris | reverse complement strand
ACATTGACAAGAACTACTCATATATCTCGTCTAGTTTTGAATTTCGACCAATCAATTTCATCATTGTGACGTAAAATTAATATATTGAAAAGAGAGAGGTAAACAAATAATCAGAAAGTCGTCTAGTTTTTGTAAAATCAGTTACATAACATATACGAATAGTCTCAAAAGTAGCTTTTAAATCATCTCTTTTGAATTCAATACAATTTCCACTCAAGTGAAATTAATTTTAGAAAAGCATTCTCTAAACTATAATTGAATTTTCAAATATGTAATAAGGAGCTATATGTACTCCACCTCCTTTATTTTACTCGAATTCTCAATTTTTTTGTCCATGAGAATTTTTCCTAATGTATGTCATTAAATCCTTTGCCTTGTGAACTGTCAACCTTGATGTAATTGCAGTAATTATTAAATTAGATAAAACAAAAGCGTTAGATGTGGAAAGAGGTTAAATTATTATTCTTTGCAAACAGAGACAGAGTCACCATTGATAATAATTATTATATGCCCGTATTGGTTGCATCATTAGAATTAGAAATTCACAATAACGAAATATTCTTAACTAGTTTCCTTCTCGTTTTTCTAAAGCAATTTATTTATTCAATATAAACAATACTGTAAATATAAAAACGAAATTTAATTCTCCAATAATATTTTATATTTTTAATCGGATTTTGAGTTAGGAACAACGAATCTAACGAATTTCAGAAAGTCTGTCCGACAACCAAGTAAACGAGCGAGAGGACTTGCGTTTGCATTATATTTACGCAATTTAAACCTGTTTAATGTTTTTCTATAATTATATCAAATATTTCTATTTACATTCGAGATCATAAAATGCGGGCACTTATTGGAAAAAAAAATGGAAAATACTTGTTTTGATCCAGCAGAATTTAGGCTTCGGAATACTAAATAGGAGACTAGGAAAACAGTGTCATTTAAGCACTAATTTTGGTGCTAAATAACTAATTAAAAAATCTACCATCAAGAGATGACCTTTTTCAATTTGAACTCTAGAAGAAGCAATTAATTTCCGAGATTATTCGCTCACTGGAACCACGTGTATTCTTTAATATTACAGGTTTTACTCGCTACAGTGGAAAGTAGTGTGCACTGAGTAGCTTAGTAGTAAACAACGAATACAGATTAAGTATCTTCCTTACGACAACAGAATACTGTACTGAAAGTGCACCTGTCAAGAAAAAAACTGATTCTGAATGTTTGTTTTTATGAGACAGCTCATTATTATTGCTACTTGGTTCTTATTATTAAAGAAAGAAAATTGAACAATAACTTAAAGTATCATGTTTGCAATTTTCTATTTCCTCTGTAGAGTTTAAAGAAAAAATTCAGGATACTTTATATAATATTAACCTTCGATTTTCAAAAACATGAATTACAATTATCGACAAAAATAACTATTCTAAGATAGCAGATTCTAAGATTTCTTACTGTTAAAACAAAGAAGAGTTTCCAGAATTGAAAGAAATCTAAGTATCTGATTCAAAAAACGCGGATAAAAAATTATGGGTATAATTTTGTAGATGATGAGTTTACATATGAGAGGATGATAATCATGTGATTTGGTTTCGAGGCTTAGTCATTCTTTGCGGAAATGATTAAATAGTGACAAAATACCAGGAGTGTAGTGAAACATAACTCGGAAAGATTACTTTCACGTTTTGGTAACAAGTGACCCTGAATTGCCTTTCCGAAGCAATGAAGTGAAGTTCTCGTTGGTTTACGCAACACCCTTGAGATCGTGACGCCTACTAATGTCAGTTTCTGGTATGCTAGGAGAATATCCGACGAAATCTTGAGGCCTCTGGCTGTTACTCAGATTCGTCTAGCACTTTCACTGGAGGTGAGCCTGAGCACTTGCGAAGTCACCGGATACTTTCTTTGGTTGATCGATGCCCAATGGAAAGTGCAAGATACTTGCTAGCGCTCACGCACACGCACACGCACACGCACTCACTAGAACCGTAAACGTTTCCGTACATCCGCTGCTTAAATGTATTATCAGTGGCGTAATTTGAACAAATTATGAGTTTTTATTATATCTGGTTATACAATCTTTTTTTTGGAAACTTTACCCATAGCACATTCAATTCACATTTTTGAATACCAATCATCAGAATCTCCAATCGAGAGATTATCTAAGTTTGAACATCATCAGATGGAAAGTTAGAGGCTTTCGAATTATCTGTTATTTTTAAAACTTAGATAGTTTTAATTGATGCTAAATACAGTACAGAAAACATCACGCTTTGGACATATTTGTAAAATATTGAACTGAAAATATTCTCTCTTTGGAAGAATTAAAGGAGAGATATAATAGAATAGAACATGATAGAAGCATGAAACTTGATTAAAATTTCACTTTATTATACACTTCTGGACAGAAGTTACATACACATAATGTTCTTAGAATTCAAACCAGGAAAATCATATTTCTCTAAATTACCAGTTTAATGAACGGATAATTCGTAGTTAGATGTTGAACAAATCTTGAACAAATGGAGGAGAATTAAACATTGAAGTATATGTCGTACCTGGGTCGTTCACAGAAAATAATTATGAACTTATTTTATAGCCTTTAACTATAAGACAATCGCAATCACTTCTCTGTATCTGTAAAATAACTAGTCGTTGCCTTTTTTTCGAGCAATTTCAACATAATTTCATAATTTCAATATTCTTGATTTTCTTGAATCAAATTCGTATAAAAAGTATAAACCCTTATGCTATAATTTCAAATTTTCATATATATATATAATTATTCCTTTCAGAACTAAAACTTTTCGGTTTCTTAGAAATTTATTTTAATGTTTAGGTGATTCAAATAAAAAGCGTTCTCATGACAGGAATTCCGGTCTTGTTTACTGTATAATAAACTTTAATACAGCTGTAATTATAAAGAGGTCATTTTTTACTATACATTTTTTTTAAAGTGAAAGGGCTTTCAAAACTGACTAAAAATTCCATTTAGTTTGATATGTACATTAATCACTTTCGAAAATTTAAAATCAATTTACCTTCACTAACATTTTTCGTTACATTTCCGATAAATTTTTATTTCCTGCATTTATTTCCTATTGTGAATGTAACATTGTTTTACCATACACAATCGATTTACCCACCTCAAATGAAAATGTATCATCCAGATATAATCTTAAACACACAATTCACTCTCGATCTTTAATATACTAAAACCAGTTTTCTTTATCGAATCATGAAGAAATCTATATCGGATTATTTAACAGTTTTTTAAACCTTTGCTTCTTTTTCTTTAAATTATTTTGATGTTACACCTTTCATTGTGAGAGATCGGATAGCAACTCGTATAGATTTAAGGAACAATTTATCCCAAAATCAAGCGTGACACATCACTTTCGTTTTCACGAGGACAATCGATTTGTTTCCTAAATTCGTTGGAACGCCGTACTTTCGTTTCGCTAGAGGGCACCGATTTCACCGGGTGAACAAATCTAGCCGATTTCTATCAATAAAAATAACCTTACAGAAATTTTAATATTTCATAATAATAAAAAAAAAATTAATTATCATAAGAACTCTTTTCATTGGAAATTGCATTAAAAAGAACATCAAATTTAAATTAACCGTTTTCCATGACAATTCGCACCCAACTTTTTTCTGTATTTGATTCATCATCCTTTGTATTTTCTATAGCAAAAGTTACCATTTAATAAAGTTATTTTTTCAAAACTTTGAATAATGTTACTAACAGGTTCCAAATTATTCAACTCTCTCTCTCTCTCTCTCTCTCTCTCTCTCATTGTATTACTTTTTCCTGGTTCTGTCTAATGAAAGAAAGGTTTATTGAGAAGAGAGTGCACTTGAGCGAAAAGCGCGAACTTGGAATATATGCAAGACGAATCGATGTAAGGTCGTTGCAGACAGAGAAGTGAAAAGGTTCAATGCACGACCGTTTGCATAAGGCTTGAGGCTGATACTTGAAGACAAAATAATCAAGTCTGCAACCATTAATTTCATTTAAGCGCTGCGTGTATAGATATACATACGTTTATGCATTTTATACGGATATATTTTTATACATGGGTGCAATGGACATAATGCAAATCACACTATTCCGGTGCACTTCACGTTCATACAATAAAGAAGGGACACGTATCCGTTTTTTAAGGCAAATTGCGCAAAGCCTCTATTACTGGCAGTTACTTTAATAAATTATCTTAACGGGCATTGTTGTACTTTTTGTGAATAGAGTCCAACGAACGTATTTAGAGGCGAAGAAAATCATACGCTTTGTTCCTCGAGAGATGTAAATGCGAGTCCAGAAAGTAACAAATTGCCATAATTTATTAAATAACAGAGTAGACATTCTAGTTTGCAGATTGGGTTTCTATAACTTAGACCAGAGAGACTGACAATATTCCATAATTTAAAGTTTAATCTACGGGTAAAATAATTGAAAAAATGTCCTACAATGAAAAGTGAAAATATGACATATTAAATATAAAAGTAAAAGTAAGATAATAAACTGTATTTCTTTTTTGAATTAGTAAGATATTAACATTAATTTGAAAAAGTAAAAGTAGAAAATATAGATCCTGGAAAATAATACTAAATTAACGTGTCAATATTTAATTCTTCACTATAGGCTTTATGACCTTTTGCGGCCTCTATGGTCAGTTGGTGGCAGAAAACATGAATGAAATGAATTGTTATACAGTTAATTGCATTTATTTATAATGTTAAAGATTTGAAAGGTATATGTTGTGTAAGAAGAATTATCAGAAACATGTGGACAGACGTTATATCTTTTTACTTTGAAAAAGAAAGGAGGAAAAATATCCCGAAGCAAACATATGTTGAGAAAGGTAACATGGAAGTGAAGATTGAAGGTACACCGGGTTTTCTGTTAATGACGTAATGGAACGTGACGAAAAAGGGGCTTACCCCACATTAGCGAAAATACCGTTAAGGTTGGCCGTGGATCACATTTTGTGATAAATAATGAGCGACTCTCACGTGCTGACTTTGCTACATGTAAAGTGTCGTATGTGCACAAATGTGAATGAGGTTTAAGTTAAGGGAAAGTGGACCGTATCGCATGCTTGAGCAACTTTACTTAGGTCTGTTGGTTATTACCCAGTGACCATTGCAACTGGATCTATTTATTGGCGATTTTATGCGAATATTGCAAAATGTTACGCCTCGACTGACACTAGGGTTCCTTCGAAAATTTTAAAAAATGGTGGACCATGGCACTGAGATATCCGAGAAAAAATGTTAAAAAACTGTTCTAAAGGAATGTCAGCATCACGAGGTATCTGAAAAAGCATCGCGAGCGAATCGAATTTTGATCAATGGGTGAAAAGTAATTTATATTTTGTCAGTTTCAATCATAGTTGAAATTCACTTAAAAGGAGGCTAAATTAAATTTTTACAAACCTAGAAATACTGTGCTAGAAAATTGTCAGCTAATATGCGAGATATAATTTAAAATCCAGAGCGTTAGACTCAATAATTTTGTGAGGTAAAAGTATTTTTAACAATTGGTCTTAGGACACTTTTAAACGTGTATACATATTTATTTAACAAGTGCATAGTTATAATAAATACAACAAGCAAATGCGAATTTATTATAATTTCAGGTTTAGGAAAATATTTGAGAAATAGAATGCATAATAATTATTTTGACAAAAATAAGAAAAAACAGGTTTTTAGTACCTTGCAGTCAAGAGGTTACGGAAAGGTCAAAATTGAAGTATTTTTCAGGCTCTTGATCGATTGGTGATGGTCGAAGCAGAGAATGACACAGCACTCAGAAGCAAAAGAACGATTGGCATACTGCGACAACTATTTCCCGAGATATCTCAGGTGAGAAATTTGCTCTTGGTGGAGTCTTTGCGGATATCCTTCTAGATCTTACATTGAAATCAATCAATCATTGATTTTCTTTGATCTTTATTGATCTGTATCGATTCCATCACCCTTCTACTTCAACTACATTTTTTTATCCAGGCTCGAAACTTAAGCTCAGCTGACGACTCCCAATCATTGACATAAAGTTTATCTCATTGAAATTCCGCACCAAGCTTTCTTTATTTCTTCTTACTATTCATTTTGTGAATACGAAATTAGTCATCTTAATCTCGAAATGTTGAAATAGCTTCAAAAATTAATAAGTATGAAAATGTGAAAACTATAATTTTGGGAAAGACCTTGACGTCCTTGACCTGCTCTAGACATTTTTACATGGTTCAAATTAAAAGAAACTATAATTTGAATTTAAGATTTTTACGAATTATCAAAAATGGGAAAGCGACGAATTTATTTGATCTAAGACCGATTTTAAGTGAACATTCCAATCGAGAAAGTTACTCACTTTTGCGTGTTGACTTCGCATACTCGCTCACACTTTTATTCATTCGCTTGCTTATTCGCAATTCGCTGACTGTTTCGCTCATTGACCACGCGATCAAACGCGATCTTATTACTTAAATGGAAAATACAAATCTTCTTCTCCGTGGTTATGAAACCGGAAGTTAGAAGATCGTTCCCACTTTTCTATAATCAAAAGAGGATTTTTACCACAAAAACATGCACGCGCGAAAAATTCACATTTGCTTTTTGTTCATCTTATTCGTTTTGTTGATTTGTAATTTAGTGCACGCGCAGTCATATCTTGATCATTTTCTTGTGAAATAAATTTAAACCTCATTAATTAACATGATCCATTTTAAAATCCTGGAAATTGACTTTGAATGTTTGATAAGCAATACATTACAATTTAAAAATTTCAAATTTACAATAGGACAATGTTTTCCATGAGAAAAATAAAATTTGTTTAACATTCTTAATTTTAATATTGTTAATCATGTGAAAACTGTTAAATTAATCAATAAATATTGTGGAATAAAGAGTATAATCTTTACTTACTCTAGCGACCAAGTAAAACAATTATTACACGAATAAAGCGGTTAATGTGAATACGCGTAACGCCTTCACTTTCACGATTAAAAAGTGGATGAAACTTCACAACGTAATTTCCTTCTAAAGTCCGTGTACTTCGCGATTTTCAGAATTGACCATAATGATCATAATAGCGAATCTGAGGAAACTAGTCTAATTACTCGTATTACTTTGCAAAATTAGGAAAAGAAATAAATATGTTAACGACAATTCGTGGATTGAAAAATAAACATAAAATTACTCTTAATTTTCTTGCATCATTTTTTGTTTGTAATTCTAGTAATAAATTTCAAAGAAAATTTTGCTGTGACATTTTGACAGTTCAGAAGAATTAATATGACAACTTGAAGTCTTGGAAATAACATAGGAATTAATCATCTTTACTTGAACTACATGAATCATTTTAACTCAATCGAATATTGATTTAATAATTTAAATTTGGATATTATCAATATGTTTAAAATGTCAGAAAATTAGTAAATGCTCTTGAACTTTTTTAAATTTGAAATGCCATTGAATTTTAACTAAAAATAGCGCTCAGAAAGGCAAAGAGGATTGCTGTAATAGAACTTGGCAAAGCCAAACACAGTACGTGTTCTCCATTTAAAACATATTTTATGCTTTTAAAATATTTCGAAATTTTTAACTGAATATCCAAATCGGATTCTTGGCTAGCATTCAAAGTCGAAAGTAATGTCTTTCTTGTTAAAGAAACAAGAAATAGTTAGCTTTAAATCAGTAGCGAGTACAAAAGTCGAAGCATCTTTAAACAAAATGTCCTGTTAGCTATCAATAATCAAAATCGATTTCCACATTTTATAAAATTGATAAAATCATCGCACTAAATAATCAGGAGCTACCATCACACTCTTCTTAAAAAAATCAACAAAAAGCGACACAAAGCTCGCCTGGTTCCATGGCACTTCTTTCCATGTTTCGTCCACTGTGCAATAAAAAAAAGGATCATAAACAACTGGAAAAAGTACAATCACCCAGTCTTCGTGGTTCACCTGCATTTGACTTTCATCGACCTCGAAAAATCCATACAGTCAAGTTCGGTACCTCGAGAAAGAAAAAGTGACGAGCTATTATTTTCTAGATAGTCGAACAAAAGGTCAACATGATCACGACTGAACTCTTCCGCATTCTCGGCCCTGTTTTCCTGCGAGGGGCTCTTGGAAAAGGTGGGGCTGCGGGTGAAGGGGGTGGAGGGACAAAAGGAAGCATTGGAACAACAGTGACAGTGGCAAATCCATTCGAGGATGATTTCGATGATTCGTTTTCATCAAAATCTTCTGGTATAAGCGAAGGTGGCTCCAAGGTTCAAATTGACTTGCCAACTTTTCCACCCGATGAAGATGAAATGGAAGCCACAAGTACTTCCACCATAGCGTCAGAAGAATTGACTACTTCCGACACCACAGAAGAATTATCCTAATTTTACGAGTCTAAAAATCATATAAATCTTCTTCTAATAAAACTAATAGAAGTATTTATGGTATAGTCAATTCCAATCTTTCTACTTGGCTTACATATCTTTCTGCGAAAAATATCATTAAATAATATTTCCCACTCACTAAAATCCCTTTAACTTATACTCCCTTTCTACAAGGAAAATTTCCAGAGGAAAGTTTCTTCAGGGAAATTCCTCATTTATTTCTCCTCTCTTCTCTCATCTCTTCTTTTCTCTTTCGTTACCAAGATAGAAATCTTGGCTCTTAGGATCTCCGTACATTCAGGACTACTGCGGAGCTTTTCCTTCACTTTTCTCCAATCATTGAACTTCTCTTTTAGTTTCTTTGATTTGCATTCTACTTTTCTCCATTTTCGACACTAAGCAATTTCTTCCTACCTCTCGTAGAAAATATACAATCGAGCCAAAGCGTAACGGTAGGACAATGACAGAGAGTAATGATAATAATATATCAATCACTTTCCATAAATTATATTTTCATTCTTAATACTGTAAGTATTATATATGATTATAAGAAAAAGTAGTTGAAATCTGTCGTCAATAAATATTTATATTCTTATTTCTGAGTAGTGATTGTTCTTGTTTTTCATTCATTCCTTCGAAGAACAACGACGATTTTCTTAGGAAATTGGGCAACGATCGAAGTCGGTGAATTTTTCAAGATATTGATGAAAGGATCTTGGTGAGGAACATTCACTTCAAGGAAAAGGAATTGGTCCAGGAACTAGTCTCACTCTATAGAGAGAATATGATGGGGTTTATTTTTAACCGATTAGCTAAAATCTCAGCTTCTAAATTCTTGTTATCATCTTCCACATTTGTTTCCTAATATTCTTTTTGTTCATTTCATTATTGTATTAATAAAGAATCTCCAGAAAATTTCCTGAAACTTGTACAAGAATTTGAAGAATTCTTTAAAATGAATATACAATTGAGTGAAGAATATATAAATAATATTTGAAATATTAGAAATTGAATCAAAGTCTTCCATTGGAATGCTATATTGTCTTGAAATCTATTTGAAAAACAAACAAATAATATAATATTGATCGTGACTTTCATTTATAAACTGAATGCTTTATATTCTCTATTCAAAGTAGTCTTGACTTTTTGTGATTCAGTACGCACCACTTTCTCTTTCATATAATGTGACGAAAAAATACAATTTTTATTCACAATATCTATGAAATTCTACAAGTTACTTGCAAAATTATTCCGTTTTTTTTTAATCTGACAAAACATTTTCCGTTCTCCTCAAAATCTATTTCTTCGAAATAAAAAGTCGTGAAAGTACTGAAGACGATACACACGATCTATGCCTTTTTAACCAAATGGGATTCACATTTAATAATTATTAAAAAATGGCGTTGATTGATTTGAAATTCGATCATTTGAATGTTTTCTTATTTTATTGGTTTTTAATCTGTATTACAATAAGAAATTAATTGTTTGTAGGAAGAAGAAAGTTATAGAGCAGAGTTCTGCAAATACCATATATTAATGGACATTACCAAATTAATTATTCCATAACAGTAAAAAAACTTTCGCTTGTCGATTTAAGGAAATTCTCTAATCATTCTGATGCAAAAGAAGTTTAATGAATCGTGTCTTATTTGCACGCAACTGAGAATTGTTGAGTAATAATATTCATTTTAAATAGAACAAAAGTGCAATTTAAGGGTAAAAGATAAAATCCTAATTTGATTTAATTGTTTCAATTGATTCAGATGTAAGTTGTATTTTCCGTAAAAAACATTCTATTCTGTAAAATAATATTCCTTGTGCATGTTACTCATGTATCTAATATATTTTTGTACTTGCATGTCATGTAATTAACTTTATTATTGAATCACAACTACAAGGCATTGTATAAACCGGTCTAATTTTAAAATTGATCTTGCGTGATATGAACTAATAAACAATTAGACTAGAATTTTCGTAAGTAGATTTGAGAAACTCAATTTTTATACTTTTATTAAAAGTACCATTACTTTTACTTTCTTCATATAACATTTACAGTGCTGTGTAGATCAGTCAATGTTGTCTTTGTAAATGTCGAAAAAAATGTGGCAAGAGTCTCGTATTTATTCCTACTGTCCAGACAAGTATTTTTCTAGAAATATTATTAATTTCCGATATTGATATTCCGATCTATTTTATGCCAATATTCTGAATATTTAATATCATGTATCCCAAGAGCTAATAGAAATATCAATATTGAAAGTTGATCCATTTTCGAGAAAATTCACAATAGAAATCTTAATCAAAAGAATAATGCGAATTTTCTTCCAGGATGTGAATTCAGAATCGGAAAATCGTGTCAGTGAAATAGGAGGAGGAGGAGGAGGAGCAGGAATAGATCATCTAGAATCAGCAGCAGAATCTCAAAACAACGAAGTTCGAGTTCAATTTGCAGATGAATCACCAAAAGATGCAGCAAACGCAGCCTCAGAACAGGAACTCGCACCCCTCGAAGACATCGAAGTTAGCGATGATGAAAACCGAAATAAAAGGTTCCTCAACTTTGGTCTGAGTGGTGCAACTGGTGGCGCAGCCGCTGGAGGTGGGAGCGGTGCTGGATCTGGCAATTTCCTCTTCGACATCATCAGGGTGAGTTGGACTCTCGACCTACCTTTTAAATAAAAAAATTTCAGGATCAACAATCTCTATGATAATCTGACGGTTTAAAAAATTCTCCCATTCTACTAAACTTGTTCCTATAAAAAAAAACCTCAAAAAATACTACAATCATTATCCTGCCCTGGTTGAATAATCGTGTTTTATAGCTTCTTTAAAAAGCATAATAAAATGACTGAAAAGTGCTTACATACAAATTACTGAGGATCCAGTCTTGCATTTAAAAGGATAGCGTGTCAAGGTGGCCATTTACATAGTTCGATTTATGGACATCGGTTTTCAATTGATTCACGTATCCTTCTGTGAAGGTCGTTTCATTCAAGTCCTTTTAGTCTTAAATCATAAGGTATTAAGATTTGAGAATTCTATAATAATGATAAATCAAATTCCGATCAAATCAGATAGGAAATGCATTCAAAATCAATTGTCTTTTTAAAAATGCTGCCAATAATTAATACCAATAATCTTTAATACTAAATGAGTAGTTTTCCTCATTCAAAGATATATTATCTTTCGCGTTCGAATAGACATCGAAAGTTATAAATAAGAGAAGGGTGTATAGACTAGATATTGTAGACAGTAGACAGTGAAAGTCTAAACTAAATCGCCATATTAGTTGTCTGGTTTCCGTTCCAAGGTTTTGTGACCTCCTACCCCGTGGCTGACCGCGCTGAGGAAGGTGACTTGATTATGCAGATCGTGAAAGTAACGTGTAACTTCGTTTCAAGCATCCTGTCTGATCTTTTATGCAAATTTTCACAACGACTGCTCAATAATAACTTCATTATCTTCCTTACTAGAAATCATTTATTACTTTAAAAAAACCACGGTCAAGTAAAATAAATTTTCAGTATATATTTTATTTCACGATCCATATTTAACCAACCTAGAATTCACCAAACCTGTCTAGAAAAATGCAGTTTCTGCAGTATTTAAAATTTAAACAGTCGAAGAAAAAAAGTAACATTAAATCGTGTACAAATAATACCTGTATAAACGCGCGAGCCACAAAGAGTAATGATATCGCGGCCAGGAATTTCGCCTGTCGCTCCCATGATTAGCGGAACGAGTTTTTGCGAAATATGACGCGATTGATCGTAAACCACTTATATTTGTTACTTCAATTTAAAAGAAAATTAATAATAAATTTTTTGCCTCATGACAAATAAGTATACCGGTAAACCTATTATGCAACAGACAAAACTCTTCTTTATAAACTATATTCTTTCATTAAGAAACCGATTATATTCACACGATTATCAACCTCCTTCCTGAGGCCGTTTATACCGTAATATTTGCTATACAGTAGATTTTACTACACTTCATAATTAATCGTCGGTACTTCTTCCCCTCCACTTGGGTTCTGATTGACTACGAAGCGTAGTAGAGTCTACTGTTTAGTAAAAACTTATCACGGTATAAAAAATTCCCCTAATTTCTAATTTCCCTAATTTATCATTCTTATTAAGAGTTCTCGTAAAGGAATAATCCGAATGTGATTGAGTTTTGAAAATAAAACGAAAAGGATTGATGTGTCAGCAAAGAAATGATGACCAGGGGAGGGATGAAGACGGGGCCTAATAACAATTTTACAGCAACGAAGATTTATGGATGTTTGGCGACATCGATTCGCGGCTTGAATTTCTTTGCAGTGACCAATAATGAGGAGAAAAAAGAAATAAAACAATGATCGTCTGTCTCCCTAGCAAGCAGCCGACGGGGCGGCAAGAGCGGCGGGCACAGTGTACCGCGTGGTAGCCGGTACACAGAGCCTCGGGCTGGGCCTAAGCGCATCACGTGATGTGGGCCCTGCTCCCCCACCCGCCGCCCCAGCTGCATCAGGTGCACCCCCTGCACCGGGTGCCCCCCCTGCGCCAGCTGCCCCAGCAGCCCCAGCCGCCCCTGCGCCCGGAAACGCCACGAGACCAGCGGTACGCCAATCCTTCCTACCAACGTCACCGCCACCTACTTCACCACCAAAAACACCATCAAAATTACACTTTTAACACTACTTGATTATATGAAATCAAATTATTATATCAAATAAATTATGTTATTATTCTTTTATTGGTATAACTATTTTTTGGGGAGAAAAAGTACTATAAAAGTCCTACTTCATTTCTTTGTTGGGGCAAAAGTACTTGGAAAGTTCCATTTGATTTTTTGTTAGGATATAAGTACTATAAAATTTTAACGTCATTTTTGTTTATAAAAAAAAATTATACATATATAACACAAAACACTTGACAGATTTGCATAAATACACGAAAATTGCACTGCATCTTCTGTCTTCTATTCATTCTATACTAGCTATACTTGCAACTGTTAAGACAGAAGCACCCTACCTGAAAAGCAAACACTAATTGCACGTAGCCGTTAATTACTTGCTCGTAGCACTTCTTTAACACTTCACTCGAAGTCACAACTGCCTTATAATCACATTTCACGTACTATTTTTATGGTATCTTCGATACTAGCTTTCCTACAGTCGACAGACTTTGTCGATAATAACAGTTTACTCTTATCCCTTTTTTTCTATCCTCCTTTCTAAAAATCTAAACAAATCTCTTTTCTTCCACTTCAAGCATCTTTCTCTTTTTTCTCTAACTTTCTAGCCTTTTTCTCATTTTTTCCCTCTTTTTCTCTAATAATCTTTAATTATTTCTTCTAACTCTTCTATTCTATTCTTTCTTTTGTGTTTTACCTGCCTGAGACTATCTATACTTCTTTTTCTACACATGCATGGATTACGTATCAAGAACTCTTCTGTTATCTGTTTCTACAATTCTAATGTTAATTCTAACGTTAATTCTACACATTTTGTTACTTATATTTGTGTGTGATTAACGTAACTGTTATTATATTTTATTCGATAACGAATGTGAAAAGAAAATATGAAAATTGTTGCAGAAGTCTCTTGATATGTGATACAGATTTTTTGCATTCTTCCAATTTCCAGTTTCCGCTGTCCTACGGACTTTTTCATCATTTCTCATTTTCATTTTCTGATTTCATTTTATAGAGTTGTAGTACTTGAACAAAATGTAATTTTATGAATGAACTAAGAAGTCGTAATTTTAAAAAGTATGGAAGATGAGGATGATTAAAATACATCAATTCCATACCAAGTTCAAGAGTGATGTAATTTAAACCCAAGAACTAGCTCATAATCGATCTAATTTAATTTTCAGAAGAACCATGATAAGAAAAAGATTTTAAAATGTTTGCAATAATTTGCAGAAATGTCAACTTATTATTAATGGATAATAAGGTCCACCTTAGATACAATCTTCACTTTAAATTTATTAAAGTATTTTTCAATGCAATAATAGTACGACTTCTCAAGTACTACAATCATCAGAGTTGCGATTTCGGTTAGATTAAGGACCTAAATTTAATTTATGAATTAGATATCAATTAATGACCCGGAATGTACAATAATTGAATGGATTAAATATTTATTTTAATCAATAGCATAAATAATCGTATTATATAGTTAAAATACGTGTGCTATGTTTTATGTTATACAATATTTTTTGCTTAGTGCATAATTGATTAACTATTTTACTGATTATTAATCTAAATCGTAACTCAATTTATCATATTTACCAGCAACTTTCATCTGACTGCTCTAATCGTTTCACTTCCAAATTTTCCAAAAAAATTCATCTAACCCAAATCCATTGCTATCCAGACGTTCCACTCTGCCAACGGTCCCGACGCAACGCTGACAATCACCGCTGACAAAAAAAAAAACTTGGCGAACCAACGGCTGATGGACTTCTCGTCTGAGCCCTTCGGGATATTCATCACGAATTACTATCGATTCTCGTTGTTATCCGTCTTAGATTTGTGCACCGTATTATTAGTGAAAGTATCTTTTGTCATTAGATAAAAAAAACGGGCAGGCGATCAGGCCGCGGACCCATATCGAATTTTGAAATTTATTTTAGCACCAAATTAAAAAATTCGGCTGATTACAATTTCAAACTCGGGTTTTTAAAAATACTTAAAATTTCATTTGAATACTCGATTTTATTAAATTAAACCTAGGGAATTGATTACAGTTTATTGCAGAATTAATTATAAAATTAATTTCAAAGTTGGAATAAATAATCGCGCTTGAGTCGCCTGCCTTTTTACCCTGCACCAAATTCTCGTTGTCTATTCAATGAAAGTCCAATGATTGTATAAATTTTCATTAAACTTTTAACCGAATACACTGGGAAAATTTGATCCAGGTGGATGTATATATTTTTGTAGTGTAAATTATTTTTTGTAGAGGTATTTCCACGTCCAAAGGTTATATTCGTAGTGTGCTGCCGCGAATTCCGCAAATATAGTTTTTTTTTTATTTGGAAAAAGCCTCGTCTCAAAAAAAAAGGAGATCGCTTTAAACTATAAAAAATAGTGAACAGCATACTGCGAAAGGCCGTTCGTGATGCCGCAATGGTTTTATAATTAGTGTCACTTTAGTTCTGGCGAACACTGTCTGTCTTTTGGAATTTTCAAAGACGAAGGAGCACTTTAAAAGAAGGATCGTAGCAGCAGGATCGATGGATTTAGCCGCAAGGATTAAGGATTTAGCACCGTAGTGTCGGGAGCGCTGGAGCTGGACGTGGAGCCGCAACTTTACATTCCTAGTTACTCCCAAGAAATCCTGCATTGCCTTCTTGAACTACCCTTGACCTTCACCTCCCAGCACAACTAATTCTGACATGCGCTGATTACAGTTGGTCGCCGGAAGCGGAAGCGGAAGCGCGCAGCCAGCAGACCCAGCAGCGGGCGCACCCACGCCAGGAGGAACGGAAGCAGTCCCTGGACCAATCACGAGGCTTTTCGTCATTGCAAATCGAGGAATTTCGAACCTTATTCAAGATTTGATTCTTGTAAGTATAAAATAATTGTCTTTTTTTTCCAGGAAAGAAAATAATGATTCTATTTGCAGAATACTAATTAGAAAAGTATTGCACAAGGGACATGTAATACAAAAAAACTGCTCTCAGGTCGCGGGTAGTTAAATTAGCTTATTTGCTAGCTGATTACAACGAGTTTATGAAACTCGTTCACTTTCAAATACTGCTGTTTACGAAAAGAATTTTAATTTTCCAGTTCCATTGACAACTATGCATGTCCGCTAGTTTTATTTATAATGATAACCTTACTTAGGGGTTAATTACAATCAGTGACGCAATATAACCCCCAGGAAACCGGATAGTTATGTCCTATTAATTAAAATTTTTGTAGCACTAGAGCCTCCAACTCTTATTTTAAACATTTATTTTCGCACAATTTTCTACTACAATTTCATTCACTTTCAACGGCAATAGTCAGCAGCAAATGGAATCCTACTAACGATATTTTAATTTATATGTATGCCTCATAATAGTGATTAGACACACTCTTGTACAAGCACGTATTTGCCATCGTGTTCGACTTGAAGAGCCTCCCAGTACTTTCTTTCACTGACGTCTTCATTCCTTTATTATTTCTCACGATCACTTGTAAACTCCATATCTTTTCTTATGTTAAGAAAAAAATTATATTATTAAATAGACTACATATTATATATGTAATTTCGGTTTTGATTCTTGGGATAAAATATTAAAATACCATTTTATGAAAGATTTAATTATGTGTGATAATTAAAATCAAATAGGTGCCAGAGCGAAGCTGAAATGTTCCAGATCTAGCGTCCAATTACATAATGAGCCTCTGATCGATGGAAAGCAAAAATACACGCGACTTTCTCTATGAAATAGCTCGTCCATTTGCCGGTTGACTTATGCAAGTTCCGCGGCTGTTCGCTCCTGGCACGCGATAACTAACCCGAAAATTTCTACCAAATTATATTGACATGTCATCAAAAGTTTGTTCCTAGAGGTTCTCACTTTTGTCTGAAATTTCTATTCAAAATGTACAAAAATTATATTTTCTATATACTGAAAAACACAATGCAGAATAGTATTTATATGAAAATTATAACCCTTCAATTTGAAATCGTTCACGCTTCGCTTCAGTAACATCAATTTTTTTCACGGACGTACTTGACGCAGAACAAAGCGAATCACCTGAAGCGAAAAAATCCAATTAATAGTTTCACCTTTCCATACGCAATAACTATATCATATCATAGTAAGTTAACAAAGGATTATTTCCGTAATCAATTTTAATTAAGCATAGTCTTCAGTAGCAAATAATGCTGCAAACGATCTGCAATCACGAAGCAATAGGAAAGTGTTATAATTCGATTACACTTTTATTATAACTCGTGCTGCAATAATCGACATAGAAACTGAAATCACACACAAAGGATTTCAATTATAATAAGAAGTTAAAAAATGTTCTAGAGTCCTGATATATTGAGAAAAACCAGCAGTTAATTCAACTTAGAATCAAGGAGATGATCTACTGAGATTGCCTTACAAAGCAAAGATTAATCTACTGAAATCACATCGTTATTATGAATTGGCTCTAGTCACGAGAGAATCAAACTACTTTGATGAAATAGTGTTTCTATTATTATCTTCCACAATTCATTTAAAGAGATTGAAACAATAGGGAAAATTAGATAAATAAAATGCCTTTTAATTTATCATTTCCAGTAAATAATTTTTACGGGTTCATATACAAAATATTAGGCATTATCATTGTGAAAAACATTTGATTGTACGATTGATTAATAATATAGGATTTTTAATTAATTCATGACAATTTTTCAGCGTATGGCGGCCACTAGTGAGCGAATTGTCAACTTCAAGGCGCGATTGATCACCTCCATCATCTAGGGAAAATCAAGTCTAGGAAGATCACAACGCAAAAATAGGAAAAGCTGAGATTTGATGATCCTCTTCAGCCATCGAGGACTATCGAAAAGTTGCTGGAGGATTTTAAGGCCACAGTGAAGGCATTCTTGCCCCTCATACTTGAAATCTAAATTGACAATGTTTTATCGGAGAATCGCCGATAAAGCAAAGGAAACACTTCGCCACAAATTCCCTAAATTATAGTTTTTTATTCCCCACCCCAGAACATGTTTCGTCGAAATTCAATTCTAATCTTTGCTTCGACGAAACTTCATTTTTCATCAAGCTCTCTTGCTTACCCATATATTATTTGTTCTGTAATTCGAATGTTTAAGAGGAAGAAAGTAGACAATTTTTTGTAAATGTAGAAAGTTTGAACAAAGTCCAAGGAATTATAAAAATAGTAAATAAGATTTTTCCTGATAAAAATATTACATGTGGAAGTTTCAAACTTTTATTCAAAAAGTATTAAATATCAACTTTCGTTATACTTTTAGAATTAAAGTTTGTGTAACCTTCTCTTTTGGCTTGATAGCTTAACGAAACAATTCTTGGAAAGGCTCAATAATGTTAGCAATTTTTTATCACCGTTATAATAATGATAAGAGAGCAGAATGCAAGACGCACTCGATTAAATTAAATATGTTAATTGCTCAGATGCTGTGCGTTGTCATACAGTTATTTTAATTATTAATTTGATCGTTTGCGTGATGTCCTCCAACTTTTTCACAATTCGACGAATAATTTATCATCGTCGTAAATGGAAAAGAATGTTGGACTATGTGATAGTTGTCTCGTTGTTCGTTGGTAATTTATAGAAAGCTTCATTTGATTCCACAAAAAATCTTTAGAAATTTTACACAAAGAAATATAAAAAGTTACAAAATATAAGTTTTTCAACAAAAAAAATCATTGTGAAATTGAGGCTGAGACATTTTAAAAACTAGATTTATGATTCAGTTTTTTTAAAATAAAAATAATTTTTGTGGAATCGAACAACTTTTCTGAGCAACGGCTAATAATCAGCCAGAAACACGAAACCTTGTATATAGTATTTGCTACAACAGTGCCAGGCATTGGTTGTTTTTACCATTTATTATATTGTAGATTCCACCCGCGACCTTCTTATATATCAATTTTATAAAAACGCTGTTGAAAACCTTAAGATCTAAAACGCGGACATAACGAGGCTCGGAATCCATCAAAAACACCAAATTAATGAAAATTTCACGTGAAACTCAAATGCAATTGCCAAGGAAACGAACGTTTCCATTCTTTAAATAATTTTTTTCTGTTTTTTCGTGAAATTTTCCAAACAGAAATTTCGACATCACCTTAATCACAAAACGATAGGGTGTACCTATTTTTAATTAGGTTGATAGAATCAATCCCCAGTGTACATCTTTGTTATTTTGTAGTGTAAATAAATATTATTGTAATAAAATTTAATAACTGTATTAATTTATTCGTCCATCTATTGCTCTAAGAATCTCCAAATGTCTCTTGATTTCAACTTGAAATATTAAAACCAATTAATGAATTAACTAAAATGTAAATCAAAAACCATATTTACATAAACGATGAGTTTTTATTGTACAAATAATTGTTGTACAAAACTATGTCTAATTCCTCAGTTTGGCGAGCAAGTCGCTTCGATGCTTCTTTAATATAAATATCATATTATCCATACCGAATTTTTAACCCAAAGTAATAAAAACAACTCTTGTAGGTAAGAGAATATTCAGTTGGATAATTGTGTAGTAATAATTACACAAGAATTAAAATACCCTGTTCCAGTCTTAAACGCTTCTTGAAATAGTTTTAGACTAATAACGTAAAAGACTAATACTTATTTGACGTTTTCATCCATTCATTTCACACGTTTTTATTGTCTTATTATATTGCACACTCCCCTATTTTTATAAATACTTAACAACAAGCTGAATTTGCCTTAAAAAATAAATAAAACGAAAAAAGAGGACAGAAACAATTTTCAATAATCCTGCAACTATTAACGAAAACAAGTTAAATAAATTCTGTTCAAGTACACCATTTCTAAACCAGAAAAGTTTGCAAATGGTGTAAACTAGAGACAAAAATACTCTTTCTGCATTGATCTAAAAAATACAACTTTACATTTTTTAGGACTTGCAAATTAATCAAATTTATGTAGGATTGTCTCCAGCGATTGAATCTGTCTCCTGGTCATCGAGAACGATCTCTTCATCACAGGAGCCCCAGCGATGGTGCTATGGTGGCGTTTTTAAAACTGCCTCTTCATATTCAGAAAGTCCCACATAAACTGTATCTCCAAGTCGAACAGTGGCATTTGAACTTCGTAACCCTAAATGTATTCCCATCACGGGACTGTCGCCTGTGTAGGGGCGCAATTCAGGATCTGTTATTTGTCGGTACCTGCAAATTCAATAAATTATTAAAAATTTGAATGTGTGTAAAATTTGTAGATTTATCTATTTATTAATATTATTTATTTACAATTTTAATGTTTTCAGAGGTTCAACTTTAGGATTCTTTTTTCCAGTTTCTGGATTCACAGTAGTGAATATACATCTTGTGCAGGGCTTCACATTTCGAAAAACAATTTTTCCAATTTTGATCCAATCCCAGTAATCTTCTTCGAGAACTTCCGCACCTTTCACAACGAAATTCATTCGGAAATTCAACGGATTTACTGGCTCTTCCAAACGATTATTTAAATCCACCATCGATGCTTCGTTTAGTAAAGTATAACTCGTGCAATCTGGATAAGCTCCCTAAAAAATAAAACACAAATTATTTTAATAGTTTCCTTTCTCAATTGTTGTGGTTCCTATTCAATTGGAAAAAAGCGGTGTCTCTATAGAAAAAACTCTATAAATATTCGTGTAGACAAGAGATAATTTTGTACAAACACCCTTTGCGCTCATTTCATTCAATTCAATTCCATTCCATATAAATTGAACATTAGCTTATCGAAGCGAGAAATCGCTCTTCGTGCACATTGTAAGACACGATCGAAAGTGAATAAAGTGGGTATTCTTCTCAGAACTTCCTGCAATCACAGTAAATAGTACCACCGTAAAATCGTAGTGATTTCCAAGGATGTCCCAGAACTCAAGAATGCAGTAAAGTGCATCATTCTAGATGGTGTCCCGTTAGCCTCAGGGATTGTTGAAAGCTGTCAATAAGTGGAAATGGTCTATAAAAAGAAAGAGAAAAAATGAATAAACTGACCGTGTCGATGGTGTCTGTCAGCGGGAAGGCCTTGTTTTTCGTTCGCACTTCTCGAGATGGACGCTCTAACGGATAATAAACGAGTCTGAGACCAACATCTTCTTGAAGAAGAAAACGGGATAGCCATCTAGCAACTTCCTCCCCACAATCACAGGCATGTACAGCTTGGCCCCAAACTGCAGCTCGAAAACCTTTTCCTCGCACCCTGGCAAGGTCTATCGAAACTGACATCATCCCTGGGCCACGAAGTGTCAAAACGGATCCGGCAACACATGGCGAAATCTGTAAATTAATGAATTAATATTTTTCGCAAATCGATTAATCTAAAATGGCGAAGAAAATAGAAGAAGAGAAAGAATTAATATTTTGTTTCTTATGTACATGAAGAAATACTATCTTGGTAACAGGAACAGTCATTATGACTTTATATGCAACAGATGTTCCACAGTCTCTTAATCATTCTACAAGTGACATTAATGTCAAAATCGCAGTTAGTAAATTAATGTTAAGGCTGTTAAGCACATCGTGCATACCGTGGCCGTAGATCAGACACTCCGATCAATGTGCATAGTAATCGCAGTCGTCCGGTCATTCTTTTCCTGCACATCTTTCTAGGTTGTTAACTTAGCGGCCTCAAAAGATCGATTATCTTATATACACATTTCTCTTTTACTTCTTATGTTTAATTATTTATACTTATGCATTCGTATAATATCTCTAGTGACAAGTTATAACGATTAGATGAAGCGAATATCCGGAGGATGATTATTGATGAAACCCATCAACGCCTCTTGACTTCTATAAATTCATTATTAATCGACCTAATAAATTTTCAATGCCAGAGAAAATTAAATTAGGGCGAAGAGAAAGCCGCGAGGCGTCCATCTCCAAAGCAATATAAATTTGCATCTTTCACCATCGTATGAATATGTAATTAATCAAAAAAAATGTACATTTCTCTCATTATTTTATGAAGGATGTGAAAAACTGAAACTACTATAATTCTAGTTCACGCATATATTTAGAGAGTTTGGCATAATTAAATAATATTATTGTTCTTGTTTAATTCTAGGTTTCAAATTTTAAGTATAGAACATTTTTCGCCCAAAATTGCTTTAACAATTCTGATAATTTGTAATATGGCATTAGCAGTTTCTGAACTAGATACAGAATCTGGAAAATGTGTTTGAAGCAGTGAATTATTGATAGTCTAGCCTCAATATCCACTCGGGGATGGTAATTTCCGATAATGTATATTGTACTGGTATCACAGAGCATGAATAATTGGCAAATTAAATTAGCACGAACCTGAACCATTCTGGGCAGTTGTCTGCCAGTGACAAACTGGCCATTGAGATCGATGACCATGAGGGTTCTATCTCTCAGCCAACCGGATTTGAGACCCAGAGGGGTGCATTCCATCTCGGTCATTCGAACAGGACCGAGGGATTTCACCGGAAAACAAATTAAATCACTAAGCTCCCCAACTTTCCTCCATCGAGAAGGTGGTTGGTCTTTTTGTTTTCGGGTCCACCACCACCAGACGAAGAAAACTGCTGTACTGGCTCCCACAGCCGCTGCTGTTACATATGCCAGTCTGGACCTGTCTGAAGTATAAATTATTATAATAATCAATCATTTTTTAATTATAAAGGTGGCTTGAATCACAGTTTATACAATTCTATACAATAGGTTTACAAAGTTTGTATATATATATATAGGAAAATAGACTGAGATTATTTGGCTGATGTCTGCACTCTTCATTTAGCATCAATTAAAATGGTAATGATAAGATTAGATATCTCTGCTATGTATACCATACATGAAATTTAATGACTCTAACAAGCTTCTCAAACTTGAATTCCGAAATTATTTTCAATTTTTTATGCATTTACTGCATAACTCTTGAATAAGATATAATTTTTTGCACACTTCATAGTAATATTTATCTCTCGTTTCATGAATGTCGAAAGAATATGACCTATGATTTTAACATACCAAGACTGTTGAATACTCAACTCCCTGTTCCTGAACGATGCACATGAGGCTTTCATTATTACGGGCCTAAATTCACGTGCAACAGAGCATAAAACTCGAATGTTCGTTTTCATTCAATCGCTTATGCTCAAAATCCTCAAAATAAATTAAATTCATGAGAGTAGGGAAGACTAAGATTGTAATGTAAAAAACTAAAATACAAAAAACAAACCAAGAGGAAGAAATAAAAATGTGAAGAAAAATATGACGAGAAGAGAAAAAGATAATAATGTACTAGTTGAACTTTGTCAGGTAAAAAATTTGTATAGTGTTGTTCCAGACGTTATATTAGCATCTTGACGCTAGTAGCAAAAAAAAATAACCGCGTCAGTGATGTAACACTAATACTATAAATATATTTCTTATCGGTGAGATGCACTCCGGTGTGACCCCGAGAGATAAATAATTATGATTCTTAACAAAACACTATTGAAAAACTAGGTGATTTAATCCAGATATAAGATGCTGGTAAAAAATGAGAGAACAATTCAATCTATTTATTTGACTAAAAAGGAATATGTTGTCAGAAGTAATTTTATTTTTTTAATATTATACTAGATACTGAGACTCTATAGAAAATCGATAATATAGCAATCGGACACTACTATTGCAATAAGTCAATGAACCCAGGCAATTGCATTTTTAATTTGCTAGATTTTCATGAAGCAATTAAAGATTTATATTCAACAGAAAATATTCCTGAAGACACTTTTAATAGCAGAGTATAATTCACAAGTAAGAAAAGTTGGAAGTGAAAATCAATGTCTGAAGAACTGAATCAAGAGAGAAGGGTTCGATATTAATTTTCTATGAAAAATATTCTCCTAGAGTCTTTTTTATATTCAGCTGGTGAATAATACAAAAAACATTAAATGCATAATTTCTCAACTCTTGAGATTTAAATCATGACAGTAATTTATGGTTTGTTAGTGTCATTCTAAGCAATTTAAAACCCGCAAAATTTCATTATGACGCAGATTAAAGAGTATGTTTAACATAAACATCAGCGAAATAATTTTATTTTATTGTTCCTTCGAAAATGTACTTTATTTTTAAATATTCACTCATTGTTCAATACCAAGTAAGTTTAAAATATTTTAATTTGAATATAATGTTTAAATAGCAATTTAAATAATCAAGGCAGACTTGCAATAGAACCATTTTATGCATAGAATAATAAAAAAAGTAGTAATGAAAATAAAAAAAATACTTACCCATGGTTATAGAAAGATCCTTGCCCAAGTGGGCGTGAAAAACACACCCGAAATTTATGCAAAAATAAAAGTAGCTATTTTTTATCACCGAGTTTGAGCCGATAGCCGGCGATTCCGCAGATGGTCTGGGGAATACTGAAGGTAGTAAGTATACTTCTTGGAGGTAGAAGACTAGAAGCACGCCACGCACCGTCTTTTCTTAAAGACACCGTTATCTACCCACTACGTTATATTCTGCTATCTTTTTCATTGTAGTAGGACATGCTTCACCGACACGTGAGTAAAATCTGTCTGTAGTCTGCTCTCCCATCTGCTGCTCATCCAAAGGAAACAACTGACACGCACTTTCCTTAGGGAAAAAATACACATGCGCAAAGGGCTCCCTCATAGACTTTAATAATCGACCGAACTTGAGAGTCATGGAATGTGTACACAATTACACACTTTTTTCACGTCGAGAGCTAATTTGAGCCTGGGAATAAAGTTGAGTGCGGGAATGACGTTTATTCGCAGATTCCTACTGTTAGGAAAGAAAGAATCAGGAAATAACAGAGAATCTAAGAAAGAAGATCCAGATATCTTCAAGCAGGATCATTTCGCCCCGTGCTTAAAATCCAGATGGAATTGGGGTTCACATTTCCGGTTATTATATATTAATTAAGTTATTGATTTCCCTTTTGATTTACATTTGATTGTTTATTAAATATTCCTACGGGAGTCGACATAGTAGAAGCAATTATTGTTCTTTGTATCACTTAGCATCGGCGAACGCTGACCCCGAGATCCGGAGACGGATTCTCTGCACTTTCTCTTTTGCCAGAAATAAATTTCAACAATCGCCAAACTGTTGTTAAACTGTTACAGATGTTATAATAAAATTCCATGCAAACACCAAAAAGAATCTGATTATTTGCGACAGTACCTATGAAGTAGAAAACTGGAGATGTTCTATAATAATTCCAATGTATAACTGTTCCAGAAAAGGTATTTTTTCGAAGATAAAAACATAGATTTATGACATTCGTCAGATGCAGAAACAACTGTTATTTCTGAAAGCAGAAAAATAATAATTTTATGCTCTTCATTATCTTTCTTCTGCAATAAATTCTGCGTTAATGGACATAAGAAGAGTGCAAGGTGACCGTTAGAAAATTGATATATTAAGTCAGTATAAGTAACATTTTAATGAGGGTTTACGCATAATTGCTTCTGCAGCAATAAAAGGCATTTTAAGTATGAAAATTAAGTTTGCAATGTTTATATGGAATTAAAATTTTAAATAACTTCCCTTTATGAAGTTTACTGTATTGAAATCCATTACACATGAATTTCAATCCCCTATTCAGCTAAAAATCTTCCGAGTGCAATTTTATGACAATAATGATTTTATGATTACAATAATTTAATAAGTGATATAAAATCAACTTTTAATTAAATTATTAAAAGAATAAATAATAATAACAAATTTAAATTTCGCGCGTCATCTACAAAAACGATACTGGCGCCTCTAACGTCATGATTCATAACTGTCTGTACTGAGCACTGATTGCAACTCTTGCAAGTGCAACTTGTCTGTGTCTGTCAGTACTCAGTTTCAGTTTGTTGCGTCTGTTTGTGCGTCTGTGCTGCGTCTGTTGCGTTTGCGTCATTTGGTTGTATTAGTCTCAATTAGTCTTTGTTTTGGATGAAATTCCAAGTGGGTGTTTCGTTGATTTCGACATCATTCAAGCTGTTAGAATTGTTAGTTAACAATTCAGAGATAAATTAATCACATTTTCAATGTAAAATTTGGTAAAGTGAGCAAGAGGACAAACTGTTGTCCAATATTTGTGAAGATCCTGAAGTGCGTTATTCTCTGATCGTTTAATTAATATTTATTAAAAAAAGGTTAGT
This sequence comes from Synergus laeviventris, assembly GCA_032275145.1. Classification (NCBI taxonomy): domain Eukaryota; kingdom Metazoa; phylum Arthropoda; class Insecta; order Hymenoptera; family Cynipidae; genus Synergus; species Synergus laeviventris. The sequence goes on along the minus strand of JAUESI010000010.1, from coordinate 13,190,101 downwards.
AACCTTCCTATTATTATACTAACGACGACACTGTAAAATCTAATAAGTCTGTAGTCATACATTCGCCTATCTAATCTTATTTTGCCTTCTACCTTTTCTACTTCATAGCATCAGTACAATTGTCAGATGAGGTTATAAGCGTCACACTACGATATATTTAATTAAAATTGATCATCAATATTTGTACAGATTCAGTTTTTAATGCGTTTTGTTGATTTTCTACTTACTCTTGTGTTCCATACTGTTGATTCAATCGCTGCAACTTTCATTGTCTTACTTTATGACGCTGTAGTGACTAATCCAGGATATACGCCACTGAGAATCTGTAAATAGCAAATTTACATTTATTAATTACAGTACATTATAGTGTTAGACTTCAACGAAGTTGAAAAATAATTTTGAATTTTAAACGGTTATCAGTTTTTTTCGGAGGTTGGTTTTTTTTAAGCGTTGAAAATTGAAGGTCAGGTTCTTCAAAGACTATAATAAATAGGAATAAAACCACTACTACTACGTACAAGGTTTGTGAATTACAAGTTTGAATTATTTTCAATTCTAGAAAAAAAAATGCAGATTTTATACAGCGTGGTAGCTCGAGGATCAACGGTCCTGGCAAAACATGCTTCCTGTGCCGGAAATTTCGAAGAGGTCACAGAAATAATTTTGGCAAAAATACCTCCAAAAAATGACAAATTAACTTATTCCCAAGGGCCTTATTTGTTCCACTACATTTGCGATGAGCGAATTATTTACATGTGCATCACGGATGATGTAAGTTGTATAAAAAATGATTCAAGAAAAATTATCATTTTCTGACCAGAATAATGCATAATAATTAGTTGTATTTTATTTTATTTATAGGACTTTCAAAGATCAAGAGCATTTCTTTTCCTGAATGAGATCAAAAGAAGGTTTCTAGCTGTATATGGCGAAGGTGCTTTAACAGCATTGGCTTATGCTATGAACACGGAATTCGGCAGAGTTTTGGCTAACGAGATGGTAAGATTCCTAAATAATTAATAAATCACTAAGTGAATCATCTCCGAAGTAATTTTCGAGACAAGTACACATGTCAATTAGAATCGATTTTACGAAAATTTATAAATCTTTCTAGAAACACTACAGCGAATCTAGAGATGTTGATACAATTTCGAGGGTTCATGGAGAATTAGATGAGCTTAAAGACATCATGGTTAAAAACATTGACAATTTAGCAATGCGTGGAGAAAGGTTGGAATTACTCGTAAATAAGACGGAGAATTTGACAGCAAGTGTAAGTTTGTTAATTCTTTATATATGATATGTTTTGTATACTTTATTATATCTAAAATCCCTGATACTATTTTTTAAATTTTAGTCTGTGACCTTCAACAAGACTAGCAGAAGTCTAGCGCGCGCTCTCTTTTGGAAGAATGTTAAAGTTTATGTGATTATAGCTTCCATTATAATTGTAAGTATATTAAATAGATTGTTATCTTCAATATGATTATTGTCATACTTGCAAAATCAACTCTTATCAATTGTAGTTCAATAAAAATAATCTTTGATCTAATTTCAGGTGATAATCTACGTTATCACATCAATAGCATGTGGAGGTCCATTGTGGTCACAATGTGTAAGTCATGGAAACAACACCAAAAACTAAAAAATCAACTTATGGCTCAATTTCAGTTTAAATCCAACTTAACCAAGAATTCGCCTACACAGTATAAGTATCAGATGCAATCAGTACTAAATATACTACATTACAGAGAGTTTATACACCATTAAAAAAAATCAGTATATTTCCTTGAGGGAAATGTGTACATAAAATTGAGGGAATGAATTATTCGATAATACTTTTCCACCTAGAAAATTAATTCTGATCATGATTTATTTAGTGATAAGTCTGAAAGGTGCACGTTGTGACTGACATATTTTATTATTCTATTTTATTATCTTTCATACACCTACGTACGATTGTGATGACCACGCGATATAATAATAATTATAGTTAGATTAATTTTTAAAATACTATAGTTATATATTTATCCAAACAGAAATGTGTATTATAATTTTAAGGTGTTTTCTTTCGAAGAAAAATAAAGAAGGAATTGAGACGTCTTAATTACTTTATTCAGTTTAATTTAATCTAAGTGAAATACTTTTTAGAAAATAAGTCAGGGATTTTCAAATACAGCAAAGGAAGTATGGATGTGGTCTTGAAATTGAAGTTTCTTATTTTCTATAAGAATCTTCTAAAAAATAGACAAAAACAAAGATTAACCCATACGGACATTTAATTCATTAATTATATCTATAATTTTTTTCAGATATTTTTTTAGATTAAAATCAATTGTTATTATTTGTCTGTTTCTAGAAACGATATTTGGATACATAGATTAATTCTCAAATAGAAAAGTTTGACAGAAAAATTTTCTGTTATATATTGCAATGATAATATTGCTGTCGAGGTTGCAATATATTTTTATGAGAAGAGCTATAATTTATATCGTCAACTGATACCTGATCTGCATTTGATCTCATAAGAGCTACAGAGTTGGAAAAGTACTTTCGTTGTAATAATTATTTCAGGTGTAAGTTATAATATACCCATTAAAAGAATGGTCATTTGTAGATTTAGAAGGGAAGGGGGAGGGGAAATAATTCAGAAGAATGAAAGGGTTATGGAATGTACGTGAGAGAGTGAAAAGGGGTGGATTCTTGGAAAAAAGGAGAGGGGGATATGGGAGAAGGAGTGAAATATAGAGATGGAGGGGTCAATTGTAAAAGATGGTCACAAGATAAGAGGTATGTATGAGGAGAAGCCATTATGCGATGGAATTCGAGAGGGGTTAAGGGGGTGGAGAGGAGAAGTAAATAAAAAGCAGTTAATAGGGTGAGAGGTAAAGGAGGAGAGCGTATTTGTCAATGAATGAAGAAGCGATGAGAATCGAAGGGGTAAGTTGAAGGGTGTAGGGGGGGGGGGCAATGACAGTAATGAAAAACGTGTAAAAAATCGTTGCAACCACCCCCAGCCGTAAAAAATTCGTATTTTTTCACAGGTTTGATAGATAAATTTCTAGGGAAGGTCTTTCAACTTTTCTATACTTTTTTCATTTTATTACCTGTTCTGATAACTTAATTATCAAATCTGTGAGGAAATACGAATTTTTTAGAGTTGCCGTGGTATAACCGCCGTGGGATCTTATACTCTTCTTAAAAAAATTTGAGAAAAATTCAATTTTATCTTTCCACCAAATGGAGGCTTTTTGGAGAGTGTCGGCACAAATAAAAAGAATTTTTATTTTGTTGAGCTACCTTAGTATTTATAAAGAGAAAAAGATGTATGAAATCAGTGGAAATTAAGATTTGTAAGACTATCGATTGATTGGGATCAGTAGAGGTGACTGAAATCGAGAAGAGGGAAGACCACCCCTTGCTGGACCGGCCCTGAGATTGCAATTCCCCCGCGTAAAGGGGTGGGCGCTGACGTCGCGACGCCCGGGCCATTTCTGGTTTGTCTTCAGCATGTCGATGCCTCGCGTGGAGCGCCCTTCGGGGGTGCAAAATTCTCGTGTCTCTCCGTACGATTGATCGAAAACCTTGCGCCTTGAGCCGATGTCTTCATTCAACAAGTTTACCCCGGTTGTGCGATACGCCGTCTGAGCCACGTTTATTACAACTTTAAGTTGCCTATATTCTATAAGCTTCAGAAAACAGAATGAAGCTCACGTCGTGCCGGCTATATACATACACATGCTTTCGCGTTACTCCGTAAATAAAATACTATATACGCGAGCAAAAAGTTAACGTGCTCACTGGCACGTGTGAGTGACACTTTTAGACGAGTTGAACATTTTTTTTTTTTATACAAAATTGTACTGAACGAGAACGCGGGATGTAGCTTATATAGTGCAAGACTGAAATTAAACTGACAATTTGTGTACGAGAAGGTGGAATTTTTTATTTTTTATTTTAATGTTCATGTGTCATTCGTTGGTAGACAGTGTGTCTGTGAAGCCAAGTGTGTTTACTATTTCTGCCCTGCGGTCGTTAGCAGCGCAGGGCGGAACGAACCGTCGTTCCAACGTCTTTGGGCGCACGAGACGATGACATCG
>JAUESI010000010.1:13147029-13185901 GCA_032275145.1 Synergus laeviventris | reverse complement strand
AAACTATTAGTTTCGTTGAGCTAGAATATATATTATGATTTTTGTCTTCACACTGCGTTAATTTTTTGGTATTTTGAATCCTTTTTTTCAATAGGACAATATTCCTGGCCTACTTTTTCCCGCATATCAGAAATACATTTCATGTTGAGAAGAACAAACTTTAATATCTTTTAGATATCTTTAAACAAAATATTGTTATTAAATATTTTAATAATTTGTGTAAATTTTCAGTAACAATTCCGAATCTCATTTCAACTGAAGGCATTGATGGAATAGAATATTAAAATTGATGCACTAATCCCACCCTCCTCCGTAATATAAATGGTCTCCTCTGGTACGCACCTTATCTACTTAAAGGTAGTCACGTATCACGTGCCGATAAAATTGAAATTTCATGTCTGGAGTTACACATTCAGTATAAGAGTAAATTGAAAAAATATATAAAACAATTCTGATCAGTCTCATCTTGATTTATAATATGAAATTTTCAAAAAGCCTATCCGAATTCCTTATTAAATGAGAATCTAAGGTAGTAAATTTACAAAACCTAAAGCTCAAATTCACACACAATTTATGTAAAACAATTGAAAATGTTTTAATTTAGACGAACAACCAATTTACAATACAGTAAAAAATCTCTTAAAGCCCTGTTATCCTAAATTCCAAAACACGGATTTGGTGTGAAAATGCAATTACTGTCAGACACGCAACCTACAACTATTGTGTCGTCTACCCCACATGCAACCTAATCGGTAAACAGGAATGTGCATTTAGAGTCTACCGGGGTAATCTCTAAATGCATAACCAGTGATCATATTGCATAGCATTAGCAAAATTAATGAAATGGTTGCACCTTCCCTAGAAACTAGAAATGATTTTTAATAATTTTCTCTTTTCCTGCTTTTTTCCCCTAACACCAAATGATGTTTACTGTTTGGTTTTAACGAGAAATTTTAGTATCATGGTTTTGCCTCTCAGCGGTGAGGATTTTGTTTACCGAGTTTTGAGTACTGACTACCTTTCTACATAGCATGTCCCTAAACCACGCCCCTGATGGGAGCAAGTGAAACGCTAAAGAGCACTCAGGGTTTTTAAACGCCTCCCTTAAATAAAGAGCTGTGAGGGAAACTTTGTTTTGGTGTAACTAAATTCGCGAGTTGCGTCGCGTCACCTCGTTAAAAAAAAGTAAGGGTTAAATGTTTCAAAGTATGTGTTTTTCTTTCATGCAAGAGATAGGTGAACAAATTTGATCGTCCTCGTTATTGAGGGTAAAAAAATTCTGAATATAAGGACTATATAATCTAGATACGATAACAAATTGCCGCATTTGCCGATATTGAGATAAAACTAACGAAAAAAATGACATTCAAGATCTGAATTACAACGTAGTTTTATTCTCATTTTATAGCAAAATAATATCACAGCAGTTACAAACGTTGAGTCATACTGTTAAAAAATCAGAAATAATCATGTAAAATTTGTTTTTCTAAATTTTTAGTAAAGATTGCGCATAATAGTCACGGACATTATTAGTGAGCGAATTAATAAGACCTCTAAAAAATGTTTAAAACCCTGGAATGAACAGAAGAAAGTTCCACAGTAATATTTGTGAAAAAATGGATAGAAAAGTGATCAAAAGATATTTTTGTAATTAGAAGAAAAATTTGTGGGATTTCATCAAATTCTATTTTTAAATTTCTTTGTATAAAGTCACTTCCATGACGCATTCTAATGCACTAACTTGAGTTGTTCCCTTTTTCTTTGTGCGCAGAAGTCTCTGGACTCAGAAGGGGAGTTATTCGATGGGGAAACATTCGGTAGCGAATACGACTCATAAAGCTTACACGAAGAAGAGGGTACCGAAGTAAAATGCTGAACGACTAGGATGTCCCTAGACATTCGATGGGCAATATAGCAAAGTAGCATCGTCATATCAACATATTGCAGCAGGGATCCTGGATCTTGCTGGATCTCAAGAAGGTGAATGTCAACCTAAGGTATATTACATATATGGGTCATTGCCACACATCTTAAGTTTTCAAATTGAAACAAATTAAATTTTTAAAATATAATTTCTAATTAATTACAATTCAAAACAGAAAACTACATATTAATAGCACTTTTGATGTGCGGTGGATACAAATTATATCATATGCAAAAAGACATAGAAGACTTTGTATTTCTGAGAGGAATTATTTCTTAATTAACCAAAGTTCTTTTAAAACCATTTTTTATTAAGAATATATTTAAACATAAGATTTCTATCTTAAAAAAAAGACTTCTCAAATGAGAGTCGTTAAAAAGGAGAACCGCAGTCAATTTTTAAAAAATTTTAAATATTTTAAACAGGTTGGTGCAATTTGATCTTCATAGATAATAAAATTTTGTATTATTTAGTACGGACTAAATAATTCTTTTATCTGAATTTTTAAAATAGAATTTAGTAAATAACATGCAAATAAGAGTTTACAAAATTTAAAAGAGGTGGTATAGGGTAGGGAAATGAAAACTTAAATTTTATGTCAATGACTTATATAGATTGTCGTCAAAAATCTCAGAGCTGTTTATTAACTGCCATAGGATATTTCTGTCCTAGCTCATTAAGTTCACTTCAGACTAGGGTCTAACATGACTAAGTATTCCGAAGAGATTTTCAGTATTACTTCACTAAACCTGCGAATTTTCAGACTTCTCGAGTGTAAAAGCTTGCACAAAACTTTCCAGCCTCGAAGGCTATTAACTTTAAGATTTTCTGAACAAGACCTTTGAGGTCTGGTACTTATTTAAATTACAAGCTTTATGGCCATGTGGTAATTACTTTTAAATCAAGATGTGATACTTGAAAAAATGATCGATTTTCAAATACCTCAACTTTTATGGACAAAAAATCAGATATTGTTTTTGTTTTCATGAAAATTTGACTGAAAGAATTAGGAGAAATAGATTCCAATGAATACAATCTGAGGAGTATTTTCCTGAGAATATATGGTAAATATATGTATTTTGATGTATTAACATGAAGCGACGTATGTCATTTAAGGGCAATTTTTTGAGACACACTGGTGCAAGTCCATCCGACGTGTGTGCAGCGGCGACACCCTCTTTAGAATTATCCATCCAAGGAGGAAGGAGTTCGTGAAAGACAAAGGGTCGTGACGTCGGGTCACTTGAACAGAGAGTTGAGATAAGAAAGATGGGTGAGAGTTCGCCGGATCTCAGCCTGCGGCTTCGCCGAGGGAGCTCCGACTCTAGAGATTCCTTCTACATGGATTTCGCACAGGTAGTCTTCAACTTTACAATATACAACAACAACAACAACCTCAATCGTCCGAGACAATGAATAATTTCGCACACAGTACGCGTGCTAATTCCAAATAAAAGAGTTTTTTCAGTGTCCTAATTCTTTCTCTCCATAATGTAACGGAAGAATTTTGTTTCAGCCCTTTCACAAAACGTATTTTTTACCGAGCACGGACCATCGTTCAGAAGCGGTGGTCCGTAGAATGAACAACTCTCCTCTTCCTTCAAAGTTTCAAAGCAACGTCTTGTACCACAGGAAAATACATTTTTTCCTTCACTGAAAAAACTCGATGGTTGTGACAACCACAGAAGCAGTAAAATATGGTAGAACTATTCATTTGTAGGATTTTGATTGACAGAACCAAATGTGGTTGTGGCAATTATTATGAAGTAGAGGTGGTTGTCGGAACCATCGAGTTTTTTCAGCATTGTTTCTCGCCTTATTAAATAAGAATTTCTACTTTCTACATAATACATATTTGATTTCAAGGGTAATTTCGTATTTTATTTATAAGCCGAAATTGCAATTTTTAATGGCTTTGGAAGTGGCATAATAAAATTTGTAATAGGACACTTGGGAAATGAACAGCAGCATTCATTAATGAAAACTGTCAATACAACAGGGTATTGACTCGGACATAGAGGAGGTGGTGAGACCGAACAATGGGGGCTCGATTCTTGGAAGTCATATTGAGGACAGTGGAAATGATCTACCACTGATGGAAGACATCACGACGATACCGGAAGAGGCATCAGAGGAGCTTAGAGAGGAAGAGGAGGCAGCTGCGCTCGAAGCTGCTCTTGCAACCCCCGACATTCCCGTTATTAGCACAGAAAGAGAAAAACTGACGCAAGAGTGAGTAGCCTACAACCCTTTTGCATGCGAAATACTATTCACCTTCCCGAACCCTTTCCCTTACTTCCCTCACCATTAACCGACCCGATGCGAAATTAATACACGCTTTCACACCCTTCCTCTCATTCAGTTAACAAATATATATATTACCAATTTTTTTATTTGTATTATCGTGGAGTCATCTAGCTTCAGACCCGGTACATCTCTCGTTCTACTTATTTTCCTATTTTTAATGTTTCCTTGATTTTATCGCTGGTACCTCCCGTTTCAATAAAGTTATTATTCTGTCGAAAATTTGTTGCTAGCGAAGATCGTATCCTGCAGAAGTGAATTCAATTACCCAGTATGGAAGAACTTTTTAAAAAACTGGAAATTGCATCTATTGTGGAACGAGGATTTAATTTAGAAACGAACGGCCTGTAAATGTTTGCTGGTAGCAGAAGATACGGGGGGTAACCAGAATCCAATTACTTCCGGCGAATATCGAACCCGAATTCGACAGCTCCCGTGATAACATTGGTTTGTCACGTCGTTATACGTTTCGCAGGTCCATCGTTTCCGATGACCCTTGTGGACTTCTAGACCCTTGTTTAGAATCCTAAATCGTCTCTACTTGTCCTTTTGAACCTCTGTCTTCCATCTCAGCTTGAAACTTTGCTAAAAGCAGCTTATTTTATCGATTTACATGCAGATTCGATCAAAGTACTTTCTTTTACGGGCGTACGGAGCAATATATACTTAGTTCCTGCTTCAAAAGCCTCAAATGCTCGAGGAAGTCCTATGAAAGGGAGGCAAGTAAAGAATGGTATTTTGCTTGGATAGTATGAAGGAAGAGATTATCTAGAAAGTTTCAAGAAAGAAAAAGAAGAACTTGTTGAGCGATTCATTAATTTTTATAGGTATTAAGATTATGTTCTTACTTTGAAATTAAAAGTCAAATTTAATGATAAACTTTGAAAGAATAAAGAGCCAAGCCTCTGGAAATAATAATTAACGAGTTAAGACGATGCGAACGTCTTAGTAATTCCATCTCTTATTATTCACGAATTTTATCTGCTTGAAAAACATCACAAAAGCTCTCATTATCCCTATAATTACGTAGGATAATCTTCCAAGTTTTCAGAACTCCTTGTCCCCTCGAAACAGTTGAATTACATCAAGTTTTTAGTAGAAAAAGTTTCTTCAATTCGAAACTTTCCGGAAAGAACCTTAGTAAATAATTTTAATGCACTTTTGAATTATTTCAAGATCCGTATTGAGACTCGAAGGATAAAAGCAGAAAATTCAGAGTTTCAATCTAAAGTTTCTGTGTCGGATGCACTTTCAAAGTTTCTTCGCCTTGAGTTAAATAACTAAATAATGCGTTTCATTTCCTTCCTTTTTCGAAATTCAAGACTGACAATCCATAAATTAACCTTCAAGATAAATATACAGCAAATTTCGGTTATTATTATAGATATTTAAAGAAGACAAAAAGTGTCTCGTGCATCTGAAAGTTTAACAGCCTTGCTATCATGCGTATAATGCAACAGTTTAGTTTCATTCGCGCGTGGGACATTATCCCGGGATAACCAGTTCAACTCTAATATAATTCCAACCCGCAGAGCGGATGATTGAGATGGTGATAACTAATCTCTTACATCACAGCTGGGTACGTTTAGTGGTGTAGTGTCGTCTGCTGGCGAGAGTGTCAGAGATCCACATGGAGATCCAGAAGTGATATAGAAGTGATCTAGAAAAGTAGAGGTAGACTGACATGAGTCGTGATGACCCACCATATAAGCCAGATATGACCAGGTCGTCTCTCCTGATCAGAAACAACTCAGTCAGTAATGTGGGGTTCGAGAGTGTCGTGTTACAAGCCGGAGGGCTGTGATTGTACCTTCCGCTAGTGTGAATCCACTGATCAAATATTCTATCGTAAATGAAAAATTTACGAGTCAAGGTCACGGAGATGCTCATCAAAGAGACATCCCTCAGGTAAAACTAGCCCTAAATCTCAAAGCTAATATAAAATATTTTTTCCCTTAAAATGTTTGAAAGGCCCAAAACCAAGGATAAAATTTTTCTATAAAGTTCGAAGAGAAATTATAGTTTCTATCCAATTTTGCGATAACATATCTATGGTATTTCCTGCGATATGATCACTGATAACTCTATCCACGACTGATACATAAATTTGTCTAACGACTCTAACATCTGCAAAATCGACTCTTCCGTAATCAAGATTCTTATTATCCTCCCTTAATAGATTGGAAACACTAACTTCGCTCTCAGAAACTGTTAAAATAGAGCGAAGCAATAAAATCTGATATTGATCTCAGGAAGTAGAACTTTCTTCCTCAGTACTTGCTAGGGGGTCTCGTTTCTGGAATACTTGGAAGTCTAGGAAGTATCGAAAGATAGGGAAAGATATCCTATGGGATTTTAGTCCAGAGATGACAGGGAAGGCATTGACTCCGAAAGAAGAGAGGGTCAGACTTAAGGTTCTTCAACCAGTCAGGATACATTCGCTCAGCACAATGAGCGAATGCCACTCAGCCACTGAATCAACCCCTCTAGGTCCCCTACACCCTTACCTACTCATGTATACTTCTCAAAAACTACGTGATTATTTCAAAATGCTTGAGTCTCGAGATGAACTCTACATATTTACTTGGGTTCGTCATTTTTTTTTCTTGCTCTCTCCTTTTCTTAGATGACCAGTATTTTCTCTTATTTGGCAAGGATTTTATATTTGCGTAAAAAAATGCGATATAATATCTGATACCTCGTTTCTACGATACCTCAATTCTGAATGCAAACCATTTTTCAAGGTTTCTCATTGCTTTATAAGCGTCTAAGTTGTAAATATTCGAGACAGGATGCCCGTGGGTGTAGTGAAAAAAGGATGCACAGCAATATAAATTGCGTCGAATGCAAACCCCTGTTTGGGAAAGTCGTTAATCGACATTCGATTGAAAATTCTATTAAGAGGGAGAGAAGAGGGCATTTTGAATCCCCAGAGGTTGATATACATACACTTTATACACTTTTCAGGTTTTCATAAAAGGGAGTTTATATTAACAGCAATTGCCTTGCAATAACGTTTGTTTTTTGATCATTTCTCCTTTAAATTAGATCTACATTTTAAACGTTAATAATGACATACAGAACAATTTCTTTTCTCTAAAAGGTGACGATAAAAAATTATTACAATAATAACTGTATTAAATCCATCTCCAAAGTGTAATTTGAGTCAATCATATAAAGGCATTTATCAATCTAAACGCAATCCGTCAACCTTCCCTAAGGTGTAATAGAATGTCAAATGTGACAAGCAAGGGAGAGATTTTTAAAAACTAGTCAAGAAGCATATATAGAATAATCTGAGTAAAATAAAAAATATTTTTTTGCCTGAAAAGAGGTCACTTTTAGTCTAAACAAATGGATATAAGTATCAACTATTTAATATTGAAAATGGATTTATCATTATTAATTGAAATCCCTTTATGCTACGATGCAAATATAATTCAATAACGGGTATACGATTTCAAGTGTGCACTTCAATGTGAACCAACTTGTTTACTATTCATGAGATTTGCTTCAAAGTTACTAGTGTTTCTGTTTAGAATCCGTAAACGCAAACCAAATTGATTAAAGCAGCTGAAGTGCATTGTACTGTGTTTAGAACAATCACAACTGCACCTAGAATTTATGAAACATTCAATAATTTTTGAATAGTTGATCATGTATACACGTATATTCTGCACTAATTTAAAAAATAGCCATAATGAAGTTTTTAGTATATATTAAAAGAAAAAGTTATGCAACAAGACTCGTCAATGGTTAGGAAAAAATTACATTTGATTCAGTAATATTAAAGTAATTTTACATTCCATTTATATCTTTTCTCATAAAGTCATCAACTTTAGAGGTCTCTTCCTGCAACCAGTGTCAATGTGACATATCAATATTTCAACGACAGCTTGACCTTAAATTAAGGAACAAGGACTCTTGAGCCAAGTGACATCTATCGATTTTGCCTACCTCATGGAAATCTGCTCTCTTATTTATTGAAATTTCTATGTACATAAAAAGAATATTCGGGAATAATCCTCAAAATTTCCATCCTCAAGTATTTCCTTCGCGTGTCTACATTTTAACATTACAAAATAATCGCTAAAAATATTGCTACACTTATAAAAATATAAGTACGAAGATTTTAGAATAAGGATAGAAAATCGGTTCAAAATGAGTTCAACAAATTTTCAGTGATTCCGAACTATTTCAAGATATTTTAAAAGGTTAGAGTTGATTTCAATTTATTTAAAAATATTTCCCAAAAATTCCGAAGATTTCAAAATATTTAACAAACTTTATAGAATTCAGATTATCTCTATTTTAAAATAATTTAAAGAGTATCAGGAATACCAAGAATATTACCTGTATTATTCCCTCGATACACAAACTCTTGAAATTTTTTTAATGCCATTAAATTTCGACACATATCTCTTAAATATCTCTTGTAAGAAGGCAATGAGGACTGTGCAAATATTTAGGAATACGTGAAAATATGACGTAATATTCTGTCAATAATATAATAGTAATAATAATAATAGTAATAAATCTCATCTACTATCTATCTTTAGTTGGCCAGGATTGCCAGGTGCATTACCGTCTCCAGCTTCACCATCTGCGGTAATTGTTTCACCAGAGACGCTATCTAGACACAGCAGCAGTTCACCTTCGAGAACTAATCGCCACCCCCAATATGCCTTGGCGTTACCATGCTCTACACAACCGATATCAGCAGTATGCTATCCACTGGCTCCAACTTATATCGATGTCGTGGAAGACCGAAATTGGAAAAATCTTGGATGGTAAGCTTCCAATTATTTCTATATAGTTCTATGGTATTAAAAAGTATATGATTTTCTACGGAAGTGTCTAGTCCCTATTCATTTTGAAAGACAATATCGAAACTTAAAAAAAAGTCCTCGAATGAAATTCGTATATAGATGAGAAATTTTGCAATTAAATCTTGGAAAGCATCGTGTGAAATGGTCGATTAGGGGTCACGTGAATTTCACGTGATCCGCAACGTTGTCCTGTCGTCGTCCGTTACAATTACAGGCACTTTACAGATCAAATGCACGTGTATATGTATATAGACGAGGAGATTAGGTGTAATTGAGCCAATTCTTACAACGTAGGTATATGTTTGCGATGGAGACTATACTGGATAATTCTGTACTTATTTATTGTGATTCGTGTGGGGCCACTATAATATTAGATCTTTAAATCATTCGAGGCGTCAATTCTAATATAATACGCGATGTAGAAATTGGATCATTTGAGAAATTCAAGTGAACTAATGTTTCATGCACAACTAAAAACGAAAAATTATTATGTATTCCGTAGTGATGCATTGGCGACGACCCTAAGTGCACTCTATGGAAAACTACTAGTGGTTATGGGAATTGCCTTTCCCATGGCGGAAGTAATTTCCACCTACATCCCACCATCGTTCTACGAATCTTTCTACCTCTACCTCTACTTCGGAAGTATGTTATTTCTGTTCTACATGTACGTCATGATGATCAAAGATGGAAGACCGAAGCAAAGTAAGTTAAATTAGAAAATAGTGAACCGAGAATTAATGATATTTCGTAATCACAATTCATTTAATAAATCATTTTAAAATTACAGAAAAGCAGAAGGACATTTCAGATTTAGAGTCATCACGATCATCAAGTGGGGCTGGAGCCGACAGTGACACGGTTGACACTTCGTGTGCCCACATTGCATCCCCACGTCCTGCACATCATTACGGTAGCTTTTATCTTAGGATGGGGGCTGTGGCTTTTGGAATCGGTTCGATGATTTATTCAGGCTTGGAATTTGGTCAGTATTTTGAATTGGAACGCAACACCAAATGCCATAATATAATGCTGGCCTTGACTCCAGCTACACGCATGGCCTTCATTTTCATCCAGATGTACTTCATCTTCTTAAACAACGAAGTGAGTGAGAAAACACTTTCATAAGAACTGACATCTAATTAAAAATATCTCACAATGCTTTGCTAAATTAACATAAATTCTAGTTTATAATCTTGTATTATTTTCTATTGTAATTTTTAAAAGTACAAAAGTATCTTTCTTCATGGTTAGGTAAATTTGATGAGTAGAAGTAGAAGCAGGGTGGAAAAAATTAAGGGTTGCTCTACCGAGTTGCTCGTAAACCTAATGCATTACTGGAAGCAGTATTCGTCAGTTGAGTAGCCACGATGTTTAATGAAATAGAAGGGTGAATACCCTGAGACTATACAGGGTGTATTTGAATTATATTGTTTCTTCTAGAAGTGTTTTATAACTACCCCTAGAAGAAACAAGATAATTTATTACTCTCTTCTATTATGCCATTGCTAATACAGCTCTGATTTTTATACCCTTCTTCGCCCTTTTTAATTTGCCACTTGAAATTATTTGTGATTAAATAGAAAAACGTTTGCTAATATTTTAGCAGATGAAAGTTTATCGGCATCGAGTGGTGGCTAGATTTGGACTGATGCACATGATTGGAACAAACCTCTCTGTCTGGCTTAATGTCCTCGTGCAAGAAACGAAACACGAGATTTTAACATTCTACAATCCCGAGAACAATTCTTTAAGGATCTCTCATCGATTAGGTAAGCCTTCCGATAATGCTTTCCAATCCGAAGATCCAAAGCCAAGTGAAACTGTAAAATCTTATACTATACAATCATATCTGTTCATAAGGATCAAAAGGAAGTCTACACATTGGTCATAATCATGGACATCATGGGGAGCACTTAAGGTTACCAAGAGGCCTAAAAGGACCTCACCATATGTTCGAGTGCAGAAGAGATAATATCATGGGATTGCTCGTCCAAGACGCAAGTCCTTTCCTATTTCCTTGCACCATAGAATATAGTTTGATTTGCGCTGCCATTTTGTACGTTATGTGGAAGAACATAGCAAAGCCACAAAGCAAATCAAATCCGGCGACTCCTCCTAGGCATCATGCTCACGCTTATAGGTAATGAAAACTTATCTTGAGCAAATAGAATACCCAACAATAATAAATAATCTTAATCTTGACAAATACTAACCTATTTTTTTCTTACTTTTAAACAGACGGTCACCTTACCACTACAGCGTCGATTGCGCTCAAGCCCACAAGGGACTCTTCTTCGGAATTCTAATTCTCGTCATGACCATCATTTCCCTAATTCTCTTTTTCGTCCTGATCTCTCGTCCACAGCACGTGAGTTTTGCAGTAGTCGAAGTAAACATCTGCGAACTAACCCTCTATGGCTTCTCAACCCTAGCAACTCTAGTTGGGATGTTCCAGTTACGAAAATTGCGTTACGATGGAAGTAGAAATCTGGAATTGGACAACATTCTTCTAGTCGGAGCCCAAACTGGAATGTTCATCTACTCCACCTTCACTATCATTGGTAGTCACTTCACGCTCGAAAGCGACACTGTCCTAATTTTAGTAACTGCACTAGCTAGTGTCATTCAAACCACTTGTCAAACCATTTTCATTCTCGACGCCTCCAGGAGAACAGTCGCCACCGCTGAGCAAATTCGTCGAAAACCAGGAAGGCAAATCGTGACATTCCTTCTGGTAACGAATCTTGCCATGTGGGCGGTAAACACTCTCGAAAAGTCAAGAGCTGAATCTCATCCAGTACAGCTTCACTTTTACGGTCTTTGGGCTTGGACAATTATTACTCATGTGTCCATGCCACTAGCTATTTTTTACAGATTTCACAGCACTGTTTGCCTCTGTGAAATTTGGAAAAGAGCTTACAAAGTCAAGCCGACTTATATGTGACGCAAGGGTTCTTCCCAGGGCAATTCTAAACGTAAGGAAATACAACGTCCAAGGAATCTGCCACTTAGGCAGATGGACTCTATTATTGAACACGATCCCATGTACTTCATCTGATCGCTCGCGTTCGAGAATATCCAATTTCAATTGGTGTGTGATGTTTAAGCGTCTCCTTCTGAGACAGATTTTAGGGGCTTGATATTGTAAATGCAGCTGAAATAATGAGGTAGAGTAAAAGCAAATTGGTTCGAAAAAGCATCTTTAAATGTTTAGGAAGCGATTGTAGAATTAGCATTTTAAGGTAGTTTAAAGATGAGATAGAGATCTTTTAATTTATTAAGGAAATTTCGTGTATCAGAGGATCAATTTAAATCCCCGCGTGCATGAATCAATTTAAAAATTGTTTTTCTCTTTTAATTTTTACTTATAAAATTAGTATTAATAAGAAGAACATTTCCAGAGAGGCACCAATATTTAAGAACTATTTTGAAACAAAACTTTTTAAAAAGAAAGCTATGATAATTACAGGAAATTCTCTACAATTTTAACTATTCATTTGAAATTATTTAAAATAATTATGAATTTTAGAAGGAGAAACAAAATGATATGTTGTCTGTGATATATTTTTAGAAAGCACATAGATTTTATGGTATTATTCTCGTAATGACTTCATAGACATTTTGATAATCATCAACATTCACTATTTTCTATTTATATTATATAAAGTTAGATTGCACAATAATTGCAACAATAATTAGTATTTTTTAAGAAAAATAGCTTTCATTTTAGGATGTAGCGTAAAAAAAAATGAATGTCTAAAAAAAATACATAAGGTTTGTTTACGTGAAGCTAAAAAATTGAAATTTGAAAATCAGGACAATAAAAAAATACTGACATCCTGGAAAATTAAATTTTTTGACATATAAAAACCTAACATTAAAAGGAGAAATCTTAATAAAAAGTAACTTTCTCCAGTAAATAACATAAATATTTTTGAAGTATTTTTTACATCAAGTATTTAAAATATTGTCACAAAAAATCGGTAAAACGCAATTTACCTTTAAAACAAAGAAGAGTGGACCACTTAAAAAAATACCACTAGATCAGCTGCATTTACAACACTAACAATACCTAGTAAAGAATGCTTCATAATCCCATAGATGCAGTTCATTACCTCGAGTTCTGCCAACGGCAGAAAAAAAATTCAAAGACAGGGTCTCCAGTTGTTTTTAGAAATAGAAAAAAAAGTAGAGCATTTGGGTTAGGCACAAAACATTGCATTCAACACTGGAAATAAATATTTGCACAATAGTTTAAAGAGTTCGGTGGCCTAGATTTTTTATCCGTCCAAGTAAAAGGATTACTAGAGTTTTTATATAAAAATGAGTAATAAATTAAAAGTATCTCTCTCATTTTTATATATCTATCATAATCTATTTTTTACCTGGACGAATACAAATTGTGAGACTTTATATCGAATTATAAACAATTGGGATCAACGTAGCCACTTAGTTCGACATTGCGGGTTTATATTAACTTGAGTACAATTTTACACCGAGTTAGTTGAACAAAATAGTTTCGATACGATTTTCTATGGAAATTAGTTACTAGGATGTTGTGTACGATAAATTCTCGAGTGTGAACGTGCACTAAGTATAAAAAATGTGATTGCGATAGAGCGTACGATTAGAAAAAAATTTGCACTGACCCATAAGTAAGTTTATTATTAAATACTACCTTTACTGAATCACAATTTCATTTCCAAAGATTTTTTTGAAATAGTTATTTAACATAACGAAATTGTAATTGATTCAATAAATTGCGAAATTATTTTATTGAGTAAAAGGAACTTTTTTCTGAATGTATGTAAACTTGTAGAGAATGCATGCACTCTTATCACGTAGCTCTTCGAACACCTAATAGGTCGAACACATTCATGGACATCCGTCTTCCAAAAAGTACAAAACTTCTGAGTTACCATAGTTTTACGTGTTATGTGAGTGTCGAAAAAAATTTCCATAAAATTTTCTTGTTTTGCTATATCAAAACTTCCTTCTCCAATATATATGTCATTCAAAATCACCAAGGATCTTTCCATCAAAATTCTTATTTATTCTATATACATTTTCATAAACTGGAAATCTTTTTCGAAACTCGTAAATCACTCTAAACTTCAGTTCAACGCACAATTTGTTAATTCTTCAACGCACAAGAACATTAGATGCGTGATTAGATGTATGCTTGTAGATATGTAAATTGATTTCTACTGCTCTGGGGCTAACTATCACTTGGTGAATGGTTATAATCTTTTAATTAAGGAAAATTGATTTGAAAGGATAAATTTGGATCTTTATTAAAAAATACATATCAAAATTGGATATTAAATTTTAAGCAGAAAATTTAAATAAACATTAAGTGATTTGTTGCTACGTATTAAACTTCACAAAATTACATATTTCTTCTCAAACCATCTATTTTGAACTAAAGTTGTGACCTGAAACCGAGTTCAATAGAAGCTGCAGATTTATTGCGATAATTTCTAGGAAGAGTCGCCCATGACAAGTATTTATAGCGATTGCGGGATTTCAACACGAGTGTAGGAGAGAATATAATGTGGTATTTCAGCTTTCCAGTACATGAGAGACAAGAAAAATAAAGCGTAGTAATATTCCTGCCAAGAAAATATCTTCTGGAATTCCTTCCTACTTTATGGAAACTTTTGTCTGTTGTATTTCTCATATAATTTTTCACTTTCAATGTTAAGTTAAATTTTAAATGGTTAAACGTTCAGAAACCAATTTCTACCTTTTATATCAAGCTTAAACGTATCTTGTAGCAATGCCGCAATCATTGTAAAAGTGGAAAGATGAGTAAAGTACAATGGCTAATCATATCATTAAGCCTTCAATGAGTCCGTCACGAGTCTTGTCCGAACTCAGAAAAAAGAAAGGGAATCAGAATCGATCAGTAACGATCGGAAGCGATTAAACGATCGACTTGAGTTGTAAGATGTAATGCTCAACAGGCGGTATTATTAAAAAAGTGTTAGAGAGAGGAGGCAAAATAGTCAAGTACATTACCTATATATTGATTCGAGCGGCTGAGAGTATGTCCGTGTTCGACTGAGCGCAAGCGAGTGAAATAGTGAGATAGCTTTTTACGTTAGGGCCCCCTAGAAAACAAAAGAAAAAATTCATGTTTATATTAACTAAGGGCGTTTTTAATATATATTCGATATCATCGCTACTGCGAATTTATCGATCGAACGAGCTGTCAGATGTAAGATAGTTGACTTTAAGGATAAGACAACTGTAAATACGAAAAAGATACTCTCAGTGTTTCTAGACTAGTCGTGTCGACATGTTTTTCCCTATGCTTAATATTATTACTATTATTATACATGAAATATATATATATATATACAACACACACATCATATAAAAATCAATATATTTATTATTGCGTTGTTCTATTGTAATATTTATTGTAATATTAGATGCTATTTAAGGGCGTACGCCTTAATCGACTGTCAGTAATAGCATAACTCGTGTCTCGATTCTTCAACTTTACTCATTTTTTATAAAAAACTACTCAGATGAGAGTAAAGTATTTATTGTTAATTTTCTTTGAGGTCGTTTTTACTTCATCGAATTTTCGTTTTGATAATAGATTTTAGTAAACTCGTTTAGTCAAAGTTATTAAGTACGTAAAATACTACTTGTAAAAATGAATATTGTTTATTTTTTCAAAACCAATGTTGACACGAGTGCTTTTTAAAAACATCAGTTCGCAAATGAAGCTCTATGTCACGTCTCTATGCTGTACTTTTTCTGTGTCCGCATACTCTAGTTCCTACGCAATGTTTGTACTCTTATACCCTTTATACTATTTGTACCTTACCAATTGCAATACACTCGTCTGCAATAATCGGAAAATTTCTCCTCTATCAATTTTTACTACCCTTCTTGTTTTTAACTTTAAACTAAAGATTTGACAAGTTTTGTCAATTTTTTATGTTTAAATATCTCATTCATTTTCATGTTCTCAATAATTTTAAGATTTGAAATTCTTTCGCATTACTAATTAAACATTAGATAAATTAGAAATGTTGATAAATAAGAGCAAATGAGGAGATAATTAGTTATATAATGTCATAATTAATCCTGAAATGCATATTCCTGTGTAATAATGAACTCATTACCTTAATTCCTATAATCTCCAATGAAAATAATGCAACAGAATGATCATTACAATGGCCATGTAATTATCGTAATTAATGCAGAACACGTGGAATTACTCAACTGAATAAAATGGATTTTCCAAGCAGAAAGACGTAAACGACATTTGTATTCAATAGTAGACAAGATCCAATGACCTTTCATTTCAGAGTAGACTTCGTATAACGATATTAAGAGTAACCTTTCACGAGTCCAAGGTCAACTGGCAAGCAACCAATAAATCTGGTCTTTCGGAAGTAAATCTATTAAAGCTTTCACTTTCAGAAGTACATGACTATGAAGAGTGGTTTTTAAATCAAAACCGTTAGTTGTGAATGTTGTTTCATTTGTTTCACTAGCAAATTATGTTACTTAACTTTCTTCATTATATTTGAATGATCTCACAAAAATAACATAAAACAATGAAGAGAAGACCACATGCCACAAATCGCAATTATAATAAAAATAAAAGTCAAGGTAACGTTTATATTTATAATCTATATTTATCGAAGAATTTACGTCTGACTCAAATTGAACCTTATCTACTGTGTTCCCATGCAGAAACAAGGATGATAACGAAAGTTTCTGTTGTATAAAAAAAATAATACTTGCAAGGCGAATACAGGAATTTTTATTAAGTTTAATCGAAAAGAGTTGTTGGATAAGAAATTTAATTACTGGAAAACCACACAAACATCTGGATATTCCAATTTTTCTGCTTTCAGAAAAAAAGGTGGACATTTTGCGAGGAGTGAAAAAAAGACGGAATCTTTGAAAAGTAGAGCAGTTTTATGGCACTCGACCTGGATTAACCCCCGCGGGAAATATACAAGCTGCTGTTTTTTGTGACATGTTTCATAGAGAAGGTTCTATCATTAGACACATCATAAACTTGATGTGATTCTCAGAGAGTAAATTCTATGGAAGAGATATATTTGCATGAAGTAGATTTTTATGCGTGCCCATATAGACACCATAATATGTATAAATAGTGTAGTAACGTGTTATGTGTACCTATAATGCGTGTTACATAACTGAGCGTGTGAACGAACTGACCCCTAATGCACTTGCCATAATTATGTTTATGTACTTCTAGGTAGGTGGGTGTGTAATTTATACTACGTATTTCTGCTGTTTCATCATTGAAATCTATTACGACGTAATCATTGGTATCTTCTGCTCTCAAATTACTTTCTCTGGTTAGATTGCGATATCAGATAGATTTTTGCTGATAATATGTTTCTATCCGACACTTGATGAGATCGAAGGTTACAATATTGGGATCGAAAGTAGATTCCATGTAGTGCAATATGAAAGCTAAAGGAACAAGTATGTTTAAGACAAAGTCTTTTTTAATTCCCTCACCAATTAGTTTAGAATTTCAATAAAGTATACGTCAATTAAAACGTGACAACCCAGAAGGGTTTTATGTAGGGGTACTTTACAAATTGGAGGTTTCTTTTTGTTTTTGTCAGCGAGACAAATTAATCGGCATTCAAACCACTTGTCACAGCAGTTGAAAGTGAAGCGGCCGGCAGGGTTGTATGAAAAAAGGAGAAAAATAATTTCGTAGGGTAGGAAGTCCTTCACGATAACGTGCATCTATCTCTGAGTCTGGGGTCGTTTAGTCGTGCCACGCAGTCTGGTGGTTCTTACTCAGCCAGTCTCTATAATTATGGGGTAGATCTAAGGGTTTTTCTCCCCACCAGGAATGGCCTCGTGGAAGGGTGAATTGTTAGTAAGATACCTCAGAAGCTAAAACTTGAACAATGAAATCTGAGGAAGCTGAAGATTAGTGGATATTTCCAGAAACTTTGTTTAATGTTCTATTTAGCTATGAATTTAGTTTTTATTATTATGTGAAATAATATGCCTAATAGATTCATCATGTGGATATTTATTCCTCGTTTTATAGTTAAATACCTAATGTTTATCAATTGAAGTATTTTTCAATTCACAGTTTTAATTACCTTTTAGCATGCAAAATTATGTTAACAGAGTATACATTATTTTCGAATAAATAATAAACTTTAGTTAAAAATATTTACGACTGGATTGACGTCATTGTTAACTGTGAAAGATAATTTTTTATCAGTTTAATAATAGTTCGATAATGTGAAATGAATATGTATTAAATATCAAGCAGGTTTTTGTTACTTTTTATAAATTAACTGAAAACATTTATTTCCTACGAAAACTATTAAGAAAAAAATTATGCTGCTTATATGTTAGTTATACAAAATATTTGGCTTTGCTACAATCGTAAATTACAAGAACTAACAGTTCCGTATTTTTCTGGACATTTCTTTTTATTACTTTAATTCATTTACGTTAAAAAATATGAAATAATAGAGCCGCTTATTATGCGCACAATAACATATGTTGTGCTTCTAACATAATCATAAGTATACACTGCGTTTCATCAGACGGGTTTTCCTTATCACAACGATAATTATAAGGAAAAACTTAAAAGAATAACTAACTAATTTAGATATAAGGAGTATATATATAGTGTTAAAATTTGAAAACTGAAGCATTTAAGCATTTATATCTTTGTTGAAGTATTCAGCTGTAAAACTGTTTTTTCAAATATTATTCAAAATGCAGTCAAATTGGTTGTCATTCGTCTTTACTATCTTAATTCTATTTTACGTTGATTACGTCGTAACAGGTACGTTCTTTTTCTATATTTTTTAATTGTGCAAGTTATTCGAGTCCTTTGGGCAAGATTTTTCTAAATAAATAGATAAATCCTATTCATGTCTTCGTTTCATAGAAAATCTGCATTAAAAAATGATTTCAATCAACTTTATTAATTCAATCAACACAAATATCAATTTGTTTCTTAACTTTCCTTTCAGCGGAATCGAAAGCGACTCCAGCAGCTTCAAATGGTTCAAAAAGTACAGGATTATTTGGCATAATCACGAATCTTCTCAGCTACCTTCTGTCCTTTATTTTATAATATGATGGATTCATGAAACAGTTTCAAATAAGTATAGAGAAGCTAACGAAAAGCTAACTATAATCAATTTATGGAAACTGTGGAATAAAATAATCATGCTTTATTTGCATCGCATTATAAATAAAAAAATGTAAATTTCAACTGATTTGATCTGATATAACTATATAAAGCATCGAATTATAAACGGCATCTTATTCAGGCCCTCAATTACAAATACATTGAAATATAATCGTGTAACTTTTCGCTCGTTGTTTTTAAACTGCACGTAATCGTCACGCTTGAGTAGAAAAGGGAGGAAAAACGTGTCATTCACACCAAAACGAGCAGCCTGCCAGGAAAATTCCCTGGAACATTGTGCTAAAATCTCGTACATCTGTGCTTATGAGGGGTTCGAGCCCATCACTAGAACTGAACGCCAACTCGGGGGTGACTACCCCACGGCACGGAAAAGCGGCTGCGGCCGGTATTGATCGACTTCCCCATAGCATGGGGGTTGCTTCTCGCCCCCATGAATTGCCGCCATTACAGCCATACAGCAATGGTTCTCGTACGGGGGTGCGAGACAACCCCATTTTACGGGGGTTACTTTAGCCGCTCTTCTCGCGCATGCTTCTCTCTCATGTTTACATCGAGACTCGAGGACTTACGCACGACGGATTGTAGCACGCGCTTTTTGATTCTCGCCCAAAGAGTGGACGTCCAGTGCCTACCGGCGATTTGCAAGGATCTGCCATATCATAAATAATTTTATTATTTCCGCGACGATTGCGCCTTGCTCACGGAGCCATTACGAAGCTCACTCCTGGACACGAGGTCGTCGCGATCGACTCGACGCGAGTCGCGATTCTGATCGAATTTTATCATATCACCGATGAAGGACGTCGGATAAGTGACCCTTGACGATCCCTGGGATACGTTGTCCTTTTATTATTAAGAAGGTGAGTGAATTTTGGGTGAAAATACGTATTTGGATGACCGGCATGCCCAATCTGCGAATCTCGTGGGTGCACGCGGGCGCAAAACAATGCCGCAATGTTGTCATAGGGTTTGTGTTTTGATTACTTGTTTTGGTATTCAATTTTTCAGTCTTATTTTTTATCTTGACTCTTTTTTTGAGTAATTATTCTTTTTTAAGTTTGATTATTGAATGCGCTGTAATGTTGGTTTACGAACGAGCAGTGTAATAATTATTGGGAATAATGGCGGCTTTGTGACGACGTAAACAACTAATTAAGTACTGTTGGCATGCACTTTTGTATTATGAATATTATATTGAAAGACATGTTTTTCTTTTGTCGTTATAAAGCAAATTTGGGTAATTTCTTGAACTTTTTTATACTGCGTACTTAAAAAAATGGATAAATCCTATGGGATAATGATAAGTTAAATATAATTGAAACTGAACTCCATCGATTCTGTCACTTTTGATTAAATTTAATTACAAATTGACTTCGTCGAAAGATGGATCGACAGGCTTTGACTCCCTCCTGAAAAACTGCAATTATCCCTAAACCAAAGCCTCTGGAATGTGAAATCGTATGTAAATTTACCAATAGATCGATAAGCTACCCCTCAAAAAAGTAAGAAATTTAATCCTTCTCAAGACGAGTGCCTTATCCATAAATTGAGTAACTCTTCAAATGTTTGGCTTGGCGATAAAGCGTCGCAAATCTGGGATGGAAGCCAATTTTATTATGTGAATAAAGTTACGAATATTTTGGTTTGGCTCCCGATCCCTTTCGAATGAAGAGCTTGGTGTACTTTACTCCATGCGACCGGCATGGGCAGTCGGCTTTCCAATGAAATTTCCGCGAGAGCTTTATCGATTTCGTGCGTGGCAAGAGAATATCTATGTGCAACAGGCACGACCCTTACCCTTCGCAATTTGGTACAATGTGCTGTCTCTCTATAATATTACACAACACTCGCATGTTTAAAAAATTTGTATCTCAATGTGAAAGCTTCCAATGTGAGAATAATTTCAAAAGTTTTCAACAGTTTCTCTGACTAAAAAGGACTTCATAAACAAATACTGATTCCAAGTCCTTACACCTCGATATTATTTATAAGAGCTTTTTATAACTTGTACCTTTCCAGGAAAAACGTTCAAGTAATTATTATTACTGGATCCATATTTAAAAGCAGATATTATTTCAGACCAAAGCTCCTTCATTACTGCAGGGGATTTTATATTTCACTTTCGTGGCAATATCTATGTGGAAATAATTAATCCCTTTTGATAAATCGATCAGAAAGCCGCGTGAAGTCTCGGTTTTGATTGGCCAGTTTGGCCAATGCTTGTTCGAATCTAAAAGTGCAGCCGTTCACCATGGCATTGAACTATAGCTCCCTGGCCGAGGGACAAAGTATGGCTATGGGGGTGGAAAACGAAGGGAGTTTGCGAAGAGGGGGTTGGTGGTAAGGGGAACCGACGCTCAGAGGCTCGAGGGGTTGCCAAGCATCGCGACGCTCAAATCCACGAGCTTTCTCTTTCGCGCCTTTCAACCCGAGACATCAGTTAGGCCAAAGACTGTGAACCCAGTTTCTTGTACTTAGAATTGTGTTTGAAAAACTGACGCCCGTCTTTGAACGAAAAGTGAAAATTCAATTTTTCACCCAAGCGTCACTTTCAATGCTTTCATGACACCAAGCTTAAGGTGGAAAAATTCAAAACAAAAAACGCGCATTTGATTGAAATAAAAAGGTTCTCTTTGTGTGATAAATGCTACGTTCAATAAAATGATAGAAGTGATAAAATTTGAAACAAAATGGTAAAGACCCAGAATTGAATAATTATGTGTAGGTGCATTAAATTCTCAAGGAAGCGTGAACTCCGACCGTGCGACTCTGACGTGAGAGAAAGGATTCTGTAAAGAAAGATCAAATACTCATCGTGAGCAGTGAGGCGATTATTCCCTCGCGAGTTGCCGGGAAGTCCGCGTGTGGTTCAAATAGAATTGATAATATAAACTGCATTACTTATAGAGAATGAAATCTACAAAAGGACAAGGAAATTAGTATCACGGTTAGGAAATTAATTTTAAACGAGAGCAGATAGTGATTCCCATGAAACTGTTGAATTCATAATCTAAAACTGTTTAATAAACTGAAAACCAAGAGTGATTGAAGACAAATTCACAATGCAGGTGAGAATATTTAATATAATTTCCATTTATTTCATTCACTTTCGATTTAATTTAATACTAATTTAGATTATTTAAATTTAGTTTAGTTCTGAGTTATATCAATATCAGAAAATAATAAAGAAATCATTGGATCAATAATTTATTATTGAATATACATTTCTTTCTTTATATTTCTTTTTATTTGTTTATTTCTTTGTAGAGTGGAAAGTATGAAATAAGATAGAAGAGAAAGTTAAAGATATAGTATCTAATCGTAAAGAATACCATTATTTAATTTATAACTGCCCCAAATAATAAGTTACAATAGAGAGTAGGCAAGCAACTCTTTGGAAACAGTGAGAGGAAGATTCTCTTCTGCTACTATATTTAGTTACTTTCACTAATTGGCAAGGAGCCAGACGAGAGAAGACTGCACTGCAATGCATTGATCTGGTTTTGAAATATTTATTTACCTCAGTCTACCGACATGCAACAATAACATAGTCACGTGGATCGAAAGTTCAACAGTTTAGACATACCTGTATAAAGACATGTCTAGGCCCCAATCAATGACAAAATAATAAGCCAATAAGAAAGACAGACGATTTTAATATTTTTTAACACGTTTTCCGATCCGTATAAAGGGATCTAAAGCAAAGCAATTAAACCATAATGAATAGTCCTTAGTTCAAGAAGAATTGTTTGATTTTTGTTTTAGAGACCTTCCCATTTTGACCAGCCTCTTTCACTCTTGGGTGAGTTGCCTTCATGTGGTATATTTGAAGGAATTAATTTGAAAATATAATGCCTAATCTGTGAATAAATTGTACAAAATTGTTCAATATTGTATAAAATTATTCCAAAAATACTTAAAAAAGTGGAAAAGTTGATTTCTATTTATCAGAATTTCAGGGAAACTATTGATTGGGTTTTTTAAAGGCGGAAGTATCATCTTAGGATAAACAAATCTGACCTAAAGACTTTCCCTCAATATCCATAATCCTGATACCTTTAGTATTCCTCACCTTGAGACTGTATAGGCACGGCTAAAGCAGGTCATTACCTCGAGAGGTTATACCCTATAGTGAGGTAGCTGAATGAGTAGACTAATGCCAAGATGATCGCTTAATAGATACCATATATACTTCGTAATCAAATTCCCGAATTGCTGTTCCATTTTTGTGGATAATCTCTATAATCATTTCCACCGGAATTTATCAAAATGCTTTCAAAGATAATTAAACTACACAACATAAAAAAAAGAACGAAGTTAAATTAATTAAGTTAGACTGAGTCAAAGGGTTTACAAATAGCAGATACAATATGAATCTAAAGTTATTTCCAGGACCAAAATGTTCTCCAAACCAAATATCTTTATAAAATGAAGGTAGGTAGCCTACTTTTAACAAATATTTATATTGCGAAACTAAACTTGTTCTTATGGTAATATTTACTACATTACGAATCACCTTATTCTATCATAAAAACTGATAAGATCAACCCTAGTTTGAAATCACTTCCTGGATTTTCAAGAACTAAAAATGCAGGTAGTGATCGATGGAAGTTCGACGCCGGCGCTGGGATGTTCACAGGTGGTCAGAAGCTCCACGCAGTCTGACTGTTGTTCCTCGTACGAGCGCCTCGCGAGGTTTCGGGGTCTTCGACCGCGGTCCCACCATTGATTCAGGGACCACTTCCGGTTTTCGTTCGTTATAACGGCGGAAGGAATTAGCGCGATGTAACCCTCCAATTAGTTTCAAACTGACATCCTTAATTTTTGAAAAATTACGTCCTGAGGAGAATATAGCATAATAAATTTATGAATCATTCTAGTCATTCAATTACTATACGGATGGAGTATAGATCGCGTGTAGTAAAGACGTGAATCAATACACCTGAACGTCCTTAACCTCACTATGAAAGCTTCCGGATTTTGAACCATCCCATTCAACCCCTAACATGTCGGTAAATAAGGGCTCGACAGAGGGCCTACGATTGGTCTTATCATCACGAGTCCTACCAACAGAACGTAACTTTCCTAACGTAACCTAACCTAACCTAACGCAGAAAATAGTAGCCCTTAACCGGCAGTGATAAAACCACAGTGTGGTCGAACATTACGTGATAATAGTGACCCACTGGCGACTAGTGTCGGCTACTCTATTATTCAGGTATTTTTTTTAGATTCAAATTGAGACTGAAAGTTCATTGTATTTCTAGGGGTTGTCTACCCCGGGATTGTTTCGATTCAGTTACGCCTTTCCCAGGCATGATTGGAAGCTGGCGTCAATACTGGGGTAGAATTCTTCATCCTTTGTTATTATTTTTTCTTGCCAATAATTAAGTTTATACTTTTTAAAAAGTTTTAGAAAATAGCGATTTATCAAAGGAGTCGTATTTGGTAACAAACATTACCCAGAAATTTACAGCCACAACTAATTCCGCAAATCATGTCTTCTCCATCCCCTATAGTATTTTGGAATAATCACTTTATGAATGATGTTTGGAAATTTATTGGTACACACTTTGAGGATCATGAAAATATTTATCCGCTTCTAACCCGTTGAAAAATGAATAGAAGGAAGAGAATATTTTATAATATACATTTGAATTGAGATGTAAAGTTAACGAGGGATGACTTTTTTTCTTATACTCTAATTCCTCGAAAGCCCCGTTAGAAAGAGGAAGTCAGGCTTACATTTGTGGCATTAAAGCTTCGTATCTCAACTGACAATCCCAGAAGAACTATTCTTCTTGATCCAGGGTAGAATATAGTATGAGAATCACTATAAAAGAATTTCTCGCGACTCATGACATAGAAAGCTTCCCAGCACCTTTTAAATCCAAAGCTAACCTAAATCCCGAACAAGGAAGGGCTTTACCATTAAGCGGAAGAAACCGATAGTATTTACATAGATTAAGTTAATAAAATACTTTCCATAGATTTTACTAAAATTCACTACTTTATATGCATTATTTCAAATTTGATATAATGCACTCATTTTTTAAATGAATTTTTTATTTTTCTATTATCTTACCTAATTTTCTGTTATTAAGGTGTTACATTTTCTACGCAATTTTAACTATTAAGTCAGATATGCAGTACATGCTTCTTTCTTTGTACCCTCTTTCTTTTCTGTATTCTCCAGATGACGAATGGGAAAGGGAAGTAAAATCTAAATTTAGACTTCCCTCGCAGAGAGTTAATATCTGTTTATGGTACAGTAACCCCTTACTATTCACTATATTATTCAACCAACCATATCTTAATTTAGATTGAGAAATTTTTAAAGTCTACTTCCTTTTTTCATTGGTCTCCCAAAGAAACATTAAATCATAAGAATAAAAATAAGGAGACAAATTGCGGTCGTTAAATTTAATGTTTAAAGAAAAAATTCGTTTTAATAATAAAAAGGTCGTGAGTTGAGTAAAGTCTGTATACTTAGCCGAATCTTCTCGAACGGATAATCCTCATAAACACTTCATTTAATTTAACTATGTGATTTAGAAGGGCGACGGAATGCCCAATAATAAAAGTAGTACTTTCGTTTTTTTTTAGATTTTCTATTTATTTTTATGATTTGAGTGCATTCTTTACTTGATACATTAAGCTTTAGACTTTATACGCTGACACCCTTAATTTCTTTATTTCAAAAGCTTCTAGGAATTGTCATCGAAAATGAAAAGAGCTTTTTCATTCGCGTCTCTAATTCCTACATTAAAAGTGTAGTGGGAATTGGAAAAAATGAAAAAGATCTTAGCATCGATCGCTTTCAACCTCGCTCTTTGCTGACAATGTATCATCGGTAGCTGAAGGGCGACGAATATAGTGGAAAAAATAAAAAAGGAAAATAATTCCGTATTTGTTAAGCAGTGCTCGCGCATGAATATAGAGATGGTCCATGGTCGCAAACGCGTGTGCTCACGTGTCATTTGTATATAAGCGACATAATATGAATAGGAAAGCCTTGCGATATATGTCGAGCATGTGGATCATGATTAAAGCCCACCCTTACAGCCTCGCGGATTTCTAAATATACCTACTGCTTCGCGGATATGCATACGTGTAAGAATAGGAGAGCATCGAGGCAGGCATCGGGCTTCCAGTAAGCATCGCGACGCGACCATCGTCTCAGCTCGATTTGGATAGGTCAGTAATCGTATTAGGGTTGCTGTTGAGTAAACATCCTCGCTTTTCTCAAACAAAACACGATAAACCATCCAATTTGGTCATTTCCTTTCTATTGAATCTAATAATAATATCCTCATAAGAAAGTGAACTACATTATGGAAGAAAATTGTAAATAAAAAGTCAAATCGCTTATCAAACTAAAGAAGCTCGATCCAAAAGTTTATGCTAAGCTGGCGATGTACCGGATTCTACAAGAATGAACCTTCTATTGGAGAAATCGATGAAATCAATTCACTTTAAGGCATTAACTGCTTAAACAAACAGTTCTTTTGGATGAAGTGAACGTTGGCTTTTTTCTAAGAATGCTTTTGAATTTATTTATGAAATTAATATGAATTTGGATAATTAGAGCATTAATCCTGAGAAACTTTCTTCCAGAATTAATGGACAATCGCAAAGCAAAAAAAGTTTAAGAAATACAATTTTCAGTTTTAATTCTGCAATTAAGGTTCCGATCCTTAAAATCGGGAATTCAACGAAATGAAAGTTCTGCTGGGGTACTTAATTAGACTTTTTATGAAATCCTCTACCTATAATGTCACATTTCGCATTTGCTTTCATGTCTCGTCTCGGTTTCTTTGAATAAAGTGTTCGAACGGAAAGACATACGAGCGTGATCACATGGTCGCCAATCGCGAAGCCTTCTTTGGTGATCTTTGGCTATTGGGAGAGAGTGAGAAGCAGGTCTCATGAAAGACAGTATCGAACACATCGTGATTCTCGGTGCCGTTATTGCTCACCAGTCTCGTTCGATTGACCGGCAAAGCTCACTGACTAGTTTCAGATGCATCGTCCGCTTATTTCATTTCCAAAATAAATCAATAGATAAATAAAGAAAAAGTTATTTTAAAAAGTGTCTTTTTTAGTGACTTGTATTTTTAGAGAAATGACATGGACGTGACACCTGTCAGGAAATCAAAACGCGTGAAAACGTGGTTCAAATCATGGTTCTCAGAACAAAAATCGAGGACCCCCGTGGGCGGTACTATTTTTTTACCAAAAATTTTAAAAAGTAAACATGTAGATTAATTGAATTAAAAATCAGAAGGTTTTATTGACATTGAAATGTAGTTCCACTTCCAATGTTTGTTTACAATAAATTCTTTCAGAATACTAACATTCAAGGACGCAGGAATGAATGAATGAACGAATGAAATCAAATTGAGAAAAAAGTGAAATGTAAAGGGGACAGTGTTTATAGATGTGTGCACTAGTTTTTCAAGTTTAATCAATGATTCAGCTGGTCTGTATATCGCTTTACAAATGGAGTTCTCATTTATGGTAGAATAATGTAGGCGATGCTCTAGTATGAGAAGATATAGAATTACAAAAATATAGAAGTATTATACTTTTTTTTTTTCATTCAAAATGAGTAATTAATGTTTTTAATTTTTTAGAACAACAGAGATCTCGCGATCTCGAAGAGATGCAACGTTGTCCGTACCTTCACGAGATGAAGGAGCGTCTGCTCTCGCAGCCGACACCAACGGACAGTCTGGACATGGAGCGTCTCGACGGAAGTGGCACTCCTGTAAAGGAGGCTCACTTGCACAACGATTACCCAGCCCACACAAATCCAGGGGTTATTCCTGACCCGCCAGAAATGCCACCCGACTCCTTAATCGGAACCGTCGTGAAGGTAAATAACAGACTCTAGATTCCAATTCATCAATAACAAAATAGGCTGAACTCTCATCATTCCCATCAATCATCTAATCAAATCATAAACTCTTATCAATTAGACATCAGCTGTAAAATGATAAACCGTTAACAACTACATAATAATTAGCGGCATATATATACAAAGGTTACGTGTGCGCTGAGGCGTGACCGGAAAACTTTTTCCATGTATCATATTTCTCTACATAATAACTTATCTAACTCAAAATCTTTACCTCCATATATGAGAACGTTGACCTCACTTCAATCAATATATAAACTTCCATTTATATTTTGCAACATTCATTTTTTATTTGAATGGTTTATGCACTGAAAGCAACAACATGTAAAGATTCTAAATCAGCATGTCAAGAGAATAGATTCTATTTTTGCTTGAATTTGTTTAGAAAACTTGTTTATATACTTTCAAAAAGTAAGTAATTAATTTTTCAGCGGTTTAAGTGTGATTTCGAGAAAAGTGAAGTATAGAAAAGTCACTGACTTGCGAAAATTGAAAAAAGACTGTCGAATAACCGCCCTTTGTGGTGCGAGTAAAATTGCAGATGCTTTGAAAGTTTATATATGGGATGGTGAGGAGTCTGTGTTTTGAACCTTTTGAAAGTAAAACCCTTGTATTCTGTCTTTTCCAGCTAAATTCCGACGGCTACGGGTCTCACACGTCACCGGCGCACGCCAGACAACCCCTAGTACCACAAAATGCGAATAATCAACCCCTTTTCTTCACACCCACGCACACAGCACCCATCAATGGCATGTTGCCAAAGAATGCAAAGTGAGTACCTCTTTGAAACTTTTAACCGAAGACAGCAAAGTTTTACATTATTTAACGACAATCTTATTCGATACCTATACATACATGAAATGCCTGTCACTCCAATTACGGCTCGATCAGTCAATCTTCACTAAGTACTACCTTTAAAAAAACATGATCGATTTCGTTAACGAAAAGTATTGATGTGCTACATGCAATATTTATACTACGCGACAGATGAAAGAAACGGAAAGGTAACGGGCCTCTCTTTCAATCTTAAATTCATAAATTTCGTGGTGAATTAATTTAATATCCAGACCAACATTGAAAGGATTAATAGACATTGATTAAGCTAATGATTTTTCGACTAAAACTTCACAATTTCTCTTGCAATATAAAATTCAATATCAACTTCCGATTTATTCAAAACACTCTTTGAACAAGACTCGAGAAAGCAGAAATATTTTATCAAATCCTTTCGAGAGTGTAATAAAATAGTTCCAACTTAAGATTCTGCCTCAAGGCTTCAATCTCCAAGGACGTTGATATTTCTCTTGGCTGAAGTGGCGCCTTATCTAGTGGTTAACCACCAATTGGAACTAGTGGAGTGGTACCGAAACACCTTCAAGAGACAGTGAAAAAACTTTGATGCAAAAGAAAGTTTCTTTCTCTCCCTCGCTTTTATACAAAAAAAATTACAAACAAACAAAACATATTCTCTCTAGATAAGAAATGTTCTAAAAGATCATATTTATAAAAACTTTTCGACTTTTATTTAACCAACGGCTTTAAAATGACCAGGTTTAAGTATACCATAATTGGTACACGTCTAAAAACACAAAATTGTGCTTGATTCAAGCACATCAGTGTCTATTTATCAACATCCTATTCAATGCGTGACCTGCTTAACCCACAAGCTTTTTAAACTAGAGCATCGCTCGTAATTTGCCCAAGGACGTTTCTCCCGAGATTTATGCGCACTCGATGTTACCTGCCACTCGTTTAAACACTCGATTTAATCGTCGACATCTTCATACTTTCCTGCGTTGGCAAAAATTCACCATAATATTAAGAAAAGGGGAAATCTAGAGCCAATATTAGCTACATATTATATGTATACTCTAATTAATTTTTCCATGATAAAAACTAATTTTAGGAAACTGGAGAGGATTATTAATAAAAAAAATTCGTACCGTAAGGATATTGATAATGTTTCTATGAGCTATGTAATTAATCTTTTCAGCTAAAAGTAGAAAATCGGTTAAACGAATTCAATTTTTGAAGTTTAATCCTCATTATAGTACGTCATTACCTCTGGATAAATTAAACTGGCAAGAGACCAAGTCAAGAGAAAATGAGGAAAAGTGATTACGAGGAGTAAATTAATCAAGTTGAAAATAGAATGAATTGAACAATTAACATCTATGGTAAATATCAGATAAAGACCTAATTAATAATTTAAAAAAAATGAATCATAATAAATCTTTTGAATATGATCTTCAAATCCTATGCGCGGCATTTCAATCCCATCGCTTTATAACAATAAAGCTCAGGAAGAAGTGGCCGAGAAATTTTCGAAAAAGAATCTAATTCTTAAAGGAATTTCTTGAATAAACTCTTAATAAAAATGCACTTTAAATACGTGCTGCAAGGCAAAGAACGCAATTTAAAAACTATAGCTTTGAGCTAGACTCGTCTACTTTATTCCTTGTGGCTGGAGTTTAGTTCCGAGGACGCGAAATCGTGGCAGCACTGCTAGCGAGGTCGAAATCAATACTCGACGTGCGTGAGTCTCGGTTTTTGTTGCAATCCTTGGAATATGATAGTAGTAGATTATTCATTATGACTTATGTCTCGCAAAAATAATCTCATCTAACAACCATTCCATCCAAGAATTTTTAAAACAGACTAAAAACTTAACAGCCATTAACAAGTCAAAACCCCTCTATTAAATCATCAAAACAACCATCCGGAGATCTTCCATAATCTGGGGCTTCCATAATCTTCTCGAGAAATATATTCCTCTCTTCAACTTTCAAAATAAAACAACTGAAACACTTGACCTGTAAAAAACAGCGAGGCAACGCCCTATAAGTATGATTGAAATCTGCGTTTCGAAGAACCGGAAAATTAGAAAACTGAAGTATCGATTTTGAAATGGGTTCGTTGTTCCAGGGAAAGAAGTGAAAATATATTTCAGAAAGGAAGCAGTGTTTATCTTCTTCATAAAAGCACTCTTGGAATCGTTGGCTTCAAAATAACAACACATCTGTCCGGTCATGGCCTTCTAAAGGCCACGAGAGGTTGTAAGTCTAAGCATAACAGAACAATTTAGGACATCGAACTCAGGACCGAGCCGTTCGAATTTTGTTCGAGGGAAAGGTCAGTGACCTGGGTGGTAGCGTTATCGAGCGGGTCAGTGGGTCGCAGAACCACGGAGCAATTTGCCCCCTTTATCCCCCACCTCGACTCGTATACCCCCACCTCCAACCCCTTTCGTGAACATCTTCTCCACGGTGCAAGTGCACCAGCGGGTCGACTTGAATGCGCCTGGACCGATACTTGACCTCGATCGCGTTCCGAGATCGGCAGCTCTTCTCTAGAGAATTTCCCTGGAGCTGATTAGGATGCTTTCGAGTACAGGGTTTTCATCAGGAAATCTCAAGATAGACCAGATGCAGCTTTGATGTGAATATTTCTTGAAAAATGTGGGCCGAATTAATAATGTAAAATAAAATTGTTTCGCAGGTTGGATATGATTTAGAGAATTTGACTTTTTAGAGAATTGACTAATATATTTGCATGGGCTGCTAATTCTTGCTGGACATCCTTTAATACAAATGAATTAAAAATGATTTTCTTCGAGAGTGATCTGCATCAATTAATTTCTTGATCCCAAACCAGTATTTGTAAACCAATCTATGATTATGATTTCAGATCGACAAGATCTATTCCTTCTTGAATCACTGAACTCCTGTTAGTATGAAAGTAGTACTATCTCAGTAGATGTAGGTCTTCACAAGATTTCAAGGTAGACGGAGTTCATGTCTCGTATGAATAGATCCCAAAATACTATATGGGCCAAAAGTGACATGCAGCTGGAGGAAGTTGTACTACAAGCTCTCCTATGTTCCTAAAAACTTCTTTTAAGTTTGGAAAACTTGGTGTTTTCAAACAAAGAAATTTTAAATCATCTTTTAGAGTTCTCTATAAATACTGTTGGTTCGTCTTATTTATTTATCAACATTTAACCATTTTTATTTTTTCTATCACCCAAGAGTTCAAATAGTCTTACCTATTCTTCATTCAATCATTTATAGAACTATCTATCGTTGATCTTCTTCTATCCTAAATCTCCATCACATTAAACGGCTTATTTGTAGATCAATAATTGTCAAATTACCCCAATCAAGTTGTCAATCTACCCATTTCAGTGATTCGAGTATGTGACAAAGAGTCAACCCTTTCCTGTCACATCATTTAGTAATGTCTATTTGTAGAATAGTATTAAATTGTTTCCCTTTTATCGTTAAATCATTGAATAGAATCTGTCAACACCTGTCACAATTTTTCTCCCATAAGCAATCCATCTGACAAAATCAATCATAATATATCCCATTGGATTAAGATCTAAATTATCAAGCATAGAGTTTAATGATTCTCTTTATGACTTTTCACTAATCTGGACAACAGATCCATCTTCCGTTTCAAAAATGGCAAAATTTTTAATAAAGAAACCCCTCTAATGAGTTCCAAAAATCCAAAGAACTCATCAACAATGAGTCATCTCCCAATCAACACTGCGAGTCCCAGAAGTATTCAGACCTTACAACCCTACTGTTTTTTCTATACTCCCCTCTAGTAATATCCTAGATGGACTATTTGTGTGCAGATGCACCTTTACCCTCTAAACTCCATAAATCAAAACTATACTCCTAACTTCCAGCATCAATTTCTGGATATCCTTCCGATATGAGATTTAAAATAACTGGATCGTAAATTACTCCTCTAAATTATGATCCTTTCCGTATAAAAGACCACCGAACGGAAGTAGACCTTTTGTTCGATATCATTCAAAAGAGTTTATGTGTAATCTATGTCCAGTGCTAAAGTGTCATATCGTCATTGCTCTCATTATCTGACCTAGATCACCGACCACATAACATACTCCCCATCCTTGATCTAGAAACCGCCCTGAATAGATACACCTCTTTATTTTCCCATCATCATATTAGGGTCTGTAATTATAATTATGCTAACCATAGACAATTTCAAAAGCAGATGTCCAATTCTTATGAAACCTGCTCTTTAATTCTCTTTTTTCCATCTTCTAAATTATCCTTCCTCCCAAATCAGAATTGATTAAGACTAAATTCAGGAACCGTTGATTCTACAAAATTGGGTACATGATCCGCGACATCCCTTGACTCGCGAATCGCAACGATATAAACGAAACGATATACGACGGAAATCATGGGGTGGATTCTGCGCTTGTGCAAGAAGCTGCTGCTGCCCGGGAAGAGACCTCCCGGCCAGCCTCAGTCTCCGGGATGCTGGGGGCGGTGATCGTGATTCGGCCCCCATTTCATCGCGTTCCGATATCGTAGTGGATCTCCATCTCTCTGTCAGAGTGATCGTCGATCTTGAATCGTCAAAATTACCCTCTCTCTGTCATCCGTGGTCCAAGTCATTCAGGTAGATTGCAACGCATCGGTCTCCGTACTCTTCTCTCCTATCCGCCCTTCTTGTCCCCAACATTTCTCTCTTCCTCTCTATTTCTCTCTTCTCATTTACCGTGGTGCACCCTCTACTCTCAAACTAGGGTGCAGTTACCGCGAGAGCCACCGACCAGGTGAGAGATCCCGTCGACGTTTCTCAACGTCATAGTCGTCATCAGTCATCGGAGCGAGAGTGGTTTGATCCTCGTGTGCTCAGTTTCAATTAGTTCGTTCGAGCAAGTGCGCCAGATCAGAGAGTTCGTGTTGACCACATCATCTGTGTCCCTTTTCCATAATATCTATCCCCTTTCGATCATCTTGCCCATTGTGTCGCCCTATCTCTCTCACTCTCGCCCTCTCTCCTTTTAACTGAATAGTGTTGAAAATCCAAGGGGTTTCCCTAGAACAGAAGGGCTTACAAATAAAAAAGGATAGAGCATGAAAGAACAAGGGTGAGCAAGCCCGAAGAGTGGCTCTTTCATCTGGGGTGGTGTCTCTCGGTTGGTGCCTTTCATGTGCAAAACCAACCTTGATTTCAAGTACCTTTTTGCAAATTGTACTGTTTCACAAGGTGGGGTGGATGGACCACTGAATTCGAGTAGGGTGTGGACTTAACTATTCGAGATTTTTTGATTCATTATATATGATTGATCCTGGTACATTTGGTACACTTAAGCTTCTTCCAAAGGGGTCCTCGTAATCCCATTTGGAATGTCGGGAAAAAGTAATGGATGTCCCCAAGATCTTGGTTTAGGGTATCTAGATTTCCATTTCGTTTTCATTGGGATTCGCCAGCCCCTTGGATTATCAGGTCCTTTGGAGTCTCTAAGACCTTAGGATTCCCCCAGTCTTTGAAAGTAGAATTTCTTGTCCAATATGTCAACAATTCGAACTCCAATAGTTCATTTTTCCAGGGTGAATATCCTGTACTATCTACATCTCTTTTAGTGTCATATCCTAACTTGTAACTTCATCAACTACCATCTCAAGCATAACTCTTCTTGTTAAACATCTACTGAAAAATCCATACATCTCGTTGTTACATCTTAACTTCTAAACATGAACCATTATCAGATTATTCCAATTTTCATTCAATAGTTGATCCAATAGAAATAATCAGACTAGGTCTATTTTCAATGCTAAAGAGGCTGTCGACCCTAGGTTTGAAACCTGAATAGCTGCAAATTTGATAAAGCCAGTCACGAACCAAGCCACTCATCGTTATAGAATTATTCAGGAAGAAGGGAGTTTGTTGGGGAAGGTTACGTGATTTGGGTACTGCTTTTGGAAATCGTATTGAACGAAATCTGAAGGGCGGTGTGTTGGTGTGTCGGTCGAGATTAAAAAGAGAGAGAGAGACAAAGTTTTGGGTTCACCAAAATGGCGCGAGCAGCGCGCGCCGGTCGTCGACATTGGAGTGAAGCTTCCGCTTCGCCCCAATGCCCCGATCCCCGAACCTCATCCAGGAAGGTTCTAGGGATTTAAGCTGGGTTCTTGTGCAGGGTTAGGTGGAGTCCGGAAGTTAAACCTGACCCAAGATCGCGATGGTAGGCGGCGGCGATTGTAAGGTGGCTACGGTTGAGGTGGAGGCATTAGCCACTAGCGACAACACGGCTACACTTCCGGTTACAAGACCTCTCAATCCGCAAAATGCACCACCCAATTCGCAGGACAACGCTGAGAAGAACAATGCCGCGAATAAAGAGATGGAGCTGAAGAACGTGCGATCCACCCCCGCGAAAAAGTAAGCTCCCCTTGTAATGATTTAGATTTTTAGAACAGTTACCCTAATTAGATTAGTTGCTTAAAAAATGCTGCAGGAATTTTAGGTATCATAAACTGGGAAAACTCTGGTTTTACCAGTTTTTGGCTTCTATTAAATTTTAATGGATAGAAAAGAACTAAATTAATTATTTGAATGTAGAAAAGATTTTTAATATTATTTTGTATAATCTATCTTTGCTGAAAATTTAATTATCAAAGTTCTAAGCGAGCTTGAAAAGTTTCATAACTACGGCAAGGGTCATATTGTGAAGATAGAAATTTAATTGGGTTTCCCGGCCATTGAGTGAAATGATGCACGTGTACGTCAGTGACGATGAACACGAGTACGTACAATAGTTTTATAAATAAAAGGCCGCGTGCTCTAATAAAATAGATAATGAGACAATAGAGGTATAATAATAAGCAGCTAAGAAAACAAATCTGTAAAACAATATGTACATATCTTCCCCTATTTGGAAGTATAAACAATTTATAATACTAGATGTATATAAAAATTGTTGAAATATTTTAATATTCGGCGTAAAAGAATAAACAACATTCCTAATGAACGTGCAGAACAAAATATTTCCATCCAGGTGTAGAAAATGGAAACTGGGGAAAAGGATCGCTGCAAATGGTTTTAAAAACAGTTAACGAGAAAACGAGTTTCTAGAAAAGAAACGAAAGCAGGGTAAGAGACTTGTATTTGAGTCGCGTTTCCATATGCGTACTTCGTTAGCTCGCCTCTGAAGTACGTATACATACATGGCGTTTCGTGAAATACATATACAGAGTTCCGTTATATACCTAGAGCATATTCAACAACCCCTAACAAGTGACTAACATAAGCTTGAATAAGTGTATTTGCACTTCTGCAATTAAGAAGCAAAAAAAGTTTCATTCAAATTCACTCTTCAACTGGAGCTGCAATTTTATTACTCAAGCTATACGTAAAAATCTTCTGCAACAGTTTTTTTAGTAAACATATCGGGGATGGAAAAGGGTCGACTATTTGAATGGAAATGTGGGCATAAGTTTACGAATTTTTCTGGTAGAAATAGAGACTGCTTTAAAAACCATGAATTATACGGTTCTGAAAATTATTATCTATGTAGGACTTGCGAGTGGAGTGAATTGTAGTAATTTAAACGCGAGAGGAACTTTTAGCTCCCTGCTAATTTAATGTTATTGATCTAGATGGAAAAGTGAAGTGCAGCCTAACACTCATAACAATATGCGACGTATGGGTGAACCTTTTGCAAAGCAGTGTCTTCTCGAATTACATTCGCAGACGCAGTAATGTTGTCACGACCCCACGCCTAAGCATGGATAGCGTCGTTAGACATGATCACATTCAATATGCAGTTGCAACTCAACCCTCGAGTACGAAGCATCGTTAGTTCTCGCTTTTCAAAGCGGGACTTTCGATCGCCAGCTTCGAAGGTCTTCATCTGACTTCGACCCTATCAAACGTGAAATGCTCACTGAAGCATGGTCTAAAATAATGAAGCCGAAAGGGAAAGTTTAAATTCGGGATGGAAAGTGCTAACAATAAATTTTCAAGGCGTCAGCGTATTCTGTTTTCGTCTTTTTTTTCGTGAAAATCATAATCGAGTAAATCAAAAAATGCGACGAGAAGTGATGAGACCTTTTTATAGTGTGTGAAATTTTAGTTTGCTGCTTTTGGTCAATTTTTTTTAAAGTGAAGTGTGCAAGATATTTTTACCAGATTTTACATTGCGGATAAAATGTCATGCAGTAACAAAAAACGGAGAATCCTCTTGTTAATTCTTAATGAATTGAAATTTGACTCGTGTCTCTAGCTTAATTTACATATTGAAATATCGGGGTTATACATTATTTAGTAGGCAGCTTCTCTTGGGGGAATTTGATACTGGATATTCATTACTTTTTTTACATTCTCATTTATTATTAAAATCAATGTATTGTGGACAAATACAATCTTGCATTAATTTCTGTATCTGCAAATACGACAAATACGTTGGCAATCGAATAAAACTTTAAGTAGATCAATTTAAACGAACTCTTAAAGCAGAAAGTAGCTCGTAAAACTTCATCTGTCTATAGTAAAGTTAAAAAACGTAAATCCAGCTCTTAAACTGAAGAAATTAAGGATTCTGTGTCATAAATAAAAATCTAATCTAGCTCGTAAACTTAAAAAACTTTAATTGCTCGTGAATTTCAAAAACTTAAGCTAGCTCATAAACTTGAAATTCTTTTGCTAACTCCTAAACTTAATATAGCTCGCAAACTTGGAAAATGGAACTTAAAAGAACTTAGCTTAGTGAATTTTATATAAGTAAATTTTGGCTTCCAACTAAAACCAGTGAACTATATTAAATCAGCAATTTAAGAAATAGAACATTTAAAAGAGTTAGGATCTAGATGGAAACCAAAAAATCTACGAATGACAAAGTATTATAAGAACAAGGGATGGTAATGGAAACTATTCCCTCAGGACGAAAAAGCTAGACGAATAATATAATAGAAAGCAGATAGAATAATGAAAAAAAAGAGAGATATCGTACATATAGAGAGAGAGAGAAATGGAGAGTAGAGTATTTTCAACCGTATTCAACTACTATGGAATATAGAAGGGGCGAAGTCAGGCGTTGGAAGTAGGTACTTGGAGATATCGACCAGCAAGCTTGGACCGCGCTCGGAGTCTGTTATTTCCACTTACGATGCTTTCATGCCCGAGAATGAATAAAGCTGACTGGGACACTTTCTGAGATTTCGCTCAGGATTCTTTAATCCTAGACAAGCTTCTCTCAGACTAATTCAAAGTAATTACAGGAATCGTTTCTTCCTATTAAAAATTAATTGTATCCAGCACCAACATGTTAGAGCCCTGGAGATTAATGGTCAAACTACCGGGGACTGCCAATTAGACTTTAATTAAATTTAAGGTCATTAGAAATATTACAGAAATCTGTTTAATCTTCTAAATTGAATTTAATTTATTGAACTATCAGGAAACTGTGGAGTGTTAATCAGAAGAAAAAAATAACTGAGAAACCTTGATTGAATTCTATTGTCTGAACGATTCAGAAGTCGAATGAAGGAAAACGTGATTTACCTATAAAGAATTCATGTTGAAGTCTCAAAATATTTATTCTTAGCGTTGGCGGTTTTATCAGAGGAAGTAAAAATGTTTGAGTCGAGTGTACAAGTTCGTGTGAAACACAATAAAGTCTGCGCCTCAACCCCTGGAATACAACCAGTACAAAGGGTGGTTTAGCTCTTGTTAACAAAGATGCACCATGCGGTGTTTAGAAGTCGATAGGCAAGGCGATCGTAAAGCAAGACTGATAAACGAAGCCCATAGAAAATAATGAAGAGGGTGTTTTCGATTTGAAGAAGAAAAATATCTTACCCACATCTCAAGAAAATAAACACTCCTTTTTCTAATAAATTACATTTTTGGTAATCATAAAT
>JAUESI010000010.1:13117864-13146929 GCA_032275145.1 Synergus laeviventris | reverse complement strand
TGTCAAAGAAAATCTCAGGCCTGACAGAAAATATCTAGAGCCTAAAGCCTCTTTTGAATGTACCCACAAAAGGATATGTGTGCCTCCAGAAAGGGCAGTTTATATAAAGCTTGAAAAATTCAATCATTTTCCAGGGAAATAATTTTTCGATGAAAGGGTATTTTTATTGATAGGAAGCAACAAATGTCAAGAGATGGAGTTAAAATATCAAGAGTTCACCGGAAATCATTATTTAAATAAATTATTTTTAATAATTTTTATTATATTAGAAAAGAAATTGTTTAATATAAATGTTTTTTTATAAATCAGAAAGGGAAGATTTGTATGAATAATATACTATATTATAGTGGGCGAGGCTGTGGATAAGAAACATTCAAAAATAGATCTCCGGCTGTCTAACTCGCTGGAACACAGTTTCAGTCAGTCTCCTTTTAAATGTGAAGGCTAGAACTTCACGCGATTTTTTCTGCTTTACGTTTTCGTTTAACTTGATTCACATCTGATTTTTAGAAAATGAACTAAGTGTGCAGAAATGTGAATTGATCGAACTAATGAAATAGGTGAATGCGACTTTAAAAATGACCTCAACAGTGTTTCTTTTAAATATTGGGAAGAATAAAAATATCTCAAAATGTCTACAGACAAAATAAATTTGTGATTTGCAGTAAGTTAAAAATCTAGTGCCATGGAAGTAGAAATAATTCCATTTGTTGATGCAAACGAAAATAAAAAGGGGACTCTGCCGAGAAGGCGCAGCAGTAGGGTGACAATGACTAAGAAAAAACGGTAAGAATTTTATTTGCCTCCATGCCAAACAAAACTTAAAACCTACAAAAATTACGAAATGTATTTTTATTAAACTATAGAAGTTTTTTAATTTTTACAAAAATTATAAAGTATTATTCTTTTCTTGGGCAAACTCACTAATATGGCAAACCCCCCTCCCCCTTTCCAAGTTTCGATTCGGTCCAAAAAATAACAGAAAATGAAGTAAGAGGTTTTATCTGCTTTTAATGTATTGCGGTTTCATGAAAACCATGAAGCTATGTTCAAACTAAGAAATTATTATTAAAAACAAAAATTTTCAATTGTTTTTTATTTTGATGTTTCAGAACGTCCCTCTTCATCATCATGAGCTTCATATATGCAAAGCTCTTAGTGGTTATATGTATTGCCAATGTAATAAGCGATGTGGTTACGTATCGAATACCTGCATACTATTACGAAGGTTTCTTCACCTACCTTTATGGAGTTAGCATCCTCTTTCTGCTCTACGTATTCTGCTTCCTCCTTCAGGAAAGTGCCTGCTGCTCCAGGGGTGTTGAGACGCCCCCACCTCCTCCAAGGCCACCAAAGGCATCTAAAGAATCAAAAGACAGAGATAAGAAAAAGAAAGACAAAAAAGATAAAGATCAGAAGGAAAAGAAAAAGAAGGTATATCTAAAAAATCGTTTAAATCAGTTGAAAGAAGCTAGCAATCATTATAATATTCCTCTTTAGAAATATCCCTTTAAAATAGCAATCAACTTGTG
This sequence comes from Synergus laeviventris, assembly GCA_032275145.1. Classification (NCBI taxonomy): domain Eukaryota; kingdom Metazoa; phylum Arthropoda; class Insecta; order Hymenoptera; family Cynipidae; genus Synergus; species Synergus laeviventris. Next base: position 13,145,397 of record JAUESI010000010.1, on the reverse strand, counting down.
GTTTACTGCGAAATATATTTATACGGGTTCGCAAAGTTATTAGTATACTGGAAAAGTAGAAATAAAGTTACGAAACGAAAAAAGAAAAATACAGTTAGAAGTGACGTAATTGGATTAGTTTACCACTTATGAACTCGTATGAGGGATCAGCTTCAAGCCTTAGATCAGATACTATGTGAAACTCAAAATAAATAATCCGATCATTGAGCTTTGTTAAACCGGATATGAATCTATTCTCGGACTCCTCTCCATTTTGTTTTTTCTTTTTGATTCGTCAAAGAATGTAATAGTATCTAATTATTTCTGAGCTTGGATATTCTTAGAGAAACTAATTTAGTAAATAAAAAACTAACTTGTTTCTATTCTGTTTTCGTAAAAATCGTAAATATTATCAAAGGTTCTAAATTTAAAATTTGTGTACTCAATTGTAATCCCTATTGTTTGTGCTTTTATATACACAAAGTAAATGTATGATATAACAACGGAAGCTTAAATAGTGAGCTATGTGCCAAATGGCTGATATAAATCTTTCACTTTATATTTTAACGCAAAACTGTTTATTTCAGGAACCTGCAGACGTGGAAGCGGCTGTGGTTACTCGAAAGCGCAAAACCACCCAGAACGACCAAAGCCACGGAAGCTTTTTCCTCAGAATGGGCGCCATTGGTAACTTTAAAGCTTCAATATCAATTCAGTTATAAACCGGAAATACAGCTTCTATCATTCTCAGACTTTAATTATATTTCTAGCATTCGGTTTGGGGACAATGGTCTACAATGGACTGGAATTCGGAACTTTCTTTGAAGTTTTGCCAACTTCACCATGCTATCTGATTTTGAAAGGAGTAAATCCCGTTTTACAAATGATCTTTACCTTTATGCAGATGTACTTCATCTTCATGAACTCTAGGGTGAGTTTTATTGTCAATACTCTCTGATTCTTCGGCTCCAGTCAAACATTCATAAAAAACATCACTTTTTCTTGCAGCTCAACATCCACCGGTTCAAAGTGATTGCTCGATTTGGTCTAATGCATGTAGTGGCCACAAATCTCTGCGTCTGGATTCGAACATTGGTGTTAGAAACTCTGAAGGACATCACAGTTTATCACAAAACTCTGGGAAGAAAAGAGATTGGTTTATTGGGTAGGTACTCTCAATTACTTTTAACCTTCTTAGAATATGTTTTTAAAAAGTCTACATTCTTTTAACCAAGTCTAAAAATTGTTCAAAATGTTTCTTGTTACAGCGAGTATCAAGGATCACACCATAAAGAACTCTGCTGGAATATTAGGCTATGAACCTCGTGACATGGGTCAGTTGCAAAGATTGCCTTCTTATTTGACAACAATAAAGCCTCCAACGGCTATCCGGGCTGTAAGGACAACCGTAGCATCGTTAGGAAGAGTTGCTAGAACAACAGCAAGGGCTGTTGCACGAGCAGCCACAACAGCTACAACAACAACAACTGCTGCTTGGAGAATCCCATCTACAACTCCATCGACTACCACGACCACTACTACAACAACTACACCATACCCAACCCTTCCTACTAGACAGCCAACAACAGCTGCGACAACTTTCTCTACATTCTTAACAACCTTGACACCTGCTAGTAACAACACATGGAGGGAGATGACTAGTCCATCAACTAAGACAACATCCACAACTATGCCAACAACAACACTCTCACAGTTCGTTGCAGAATTGTTCGACTCGCCACAATCCTTTAGCAAGAACCACATTCCACAGTCTTATGAGGTCAACTCCAGCTTTCCGAGTCATTCCAATAATGACACCACCTACTGGGGATCGAATTTCGGGATTTATGCAGAGGCTCTCACTGCTAATATTACAAAAAAGATTTCTTGCGAGCGAGTTAGTATCATGGGTACTACAGTTCAGGACGCGGCGCCGTATTTGTATCCATTTATTATTGAATACAGTCTGATTGGTGCTGCTGTGATCTACGTTATGTGGAAACATATTGGACGTCACCCTCGTTGGCCACGCCAGGCAGAAGCTGACTTGGAACGTCGTCTAGAAGCGATGCTCTCACGAAGGGCTGTTGCCCTTGCACATGCAGGTTCGTTGAATCTTTCTATTATATTAATTATGTTTATACCTGAGAAAACTTGTTTGAGATATTTTAGAATGTACCCCTGTAGTTAGATGCAAGATTTTAGGACAGTCTTCAATGTTTAAGACAGGTTAGAGTCTGTTCTGAGTATTTTTGACTATGCAAAAGGAGCTTTATCGAAAAGAAGTGTTCGGAAGTAACGCGTTACTTTTATTTACATACTCGAAGAATGGTAACAGAAAAAGCAGGTAACAAGAACTAATCAAAAAACGATTTCCCCCAACTGTAACGCGTTACTTTCGAGTGGTGACTCCGAATATTGTCTAAAATACAGTAGGCCCCCCCGTATTGACCTAATCCATTGAGAGCCGCGAACCCCGTCACTAATGACTACTCACCACTCTCGAACCGATCTCATTATCATACCTCTCCCATTTCCCTCCAATAGGGGATGAACCACCAAGTGATAGCGAAAATGCTCCGTCCGTAAACGAGAGTGGAGAATCCAAACAGACAACTACGGGGAAGCCTACTGTTAAAACTGGTCAGTAAAAGATCGTTCGTTAGATCAGAACAAAATCTAAATTAGTGAACTCCCTCCAGAAACCTTGCCCAAATAACAACTTAATTATGTTAACTCCTTCCTGAGTGTTCAACCTTTGTAGAATTAAATTTTTAGTTCGGATTGCATTATATTTTAAATCCTGATCGATGTTCTATTCTATTCTAAACATTGTTATCTGGGTAGGTTTCTTGCAGAATCTCTAACACCATATCTATTATTCTCTATAAATTATACAGGACACGGCAGAGTGGATTGCGTCGGGGCGAGCAAGGGTCTATTTTTCGGATTGCTTCTTTTGGTGGGATCCTTGATCTGCCTAATTTGTTTCTTCGTCCTGATTCGCAACCCTGGAATGGGGCTTCTGGCAATCTACTTAGCAGATGCATCACACTGTCTCCTAATGGCTCTATCAATAATCGCTATCATCATTGGATTTATTCGCGTCCAGAGCTTAAAGTTCAAGGCTGAAGAACAAAGCGACCTGAACGACATTCTACTCCGTGTTTCCGCCTTTGGTCTCTTCATCTATGCCGCTTTCAGTGTAATAGCTGGCTCTCTTTCTGCATTCACCCATGAACCAAATCTTCTAGTGATGGTCACTGGTCTCTTAGCGGCGACCCAAGTGGTCCTGCAGATGCTCTTCATCTCTGATGTCTCACGTAGGAGAGTCCACTTGCCAGAACACGACCGCAGCAAACCTGGCCGACAGATCGTCACCTTCCTGTTGATGTGCAACGTTACGATGTGGGTAATTTACTCATTTGAAGCTCACAAGGTCAATCTCAACCCTGTTCAACTCGACTTCTATGGATACCTTGCTTGGGCGATTGTGCAAAGGGTCACCCTGCCACTCTGTATCTTTCACAGGTTCCACAGCGCTGTCACGCTTGCTGAGATTTGGAAGACCAGCTACAAGGCACGTCTCGAATAAACAAGAAACGAGCAACGACTATATGATGAGAATCGATCGTTCGTTTCATAAAGGGTTGAGTCACGACCGCAAGAGAATATGAAAAGCTAGATCTTTAAGTATTGAAGACAAGTATAACAGAGGATTAAGGAAGATTGAAGATAAGTATTAAAGATAAGAAAATAAGAGAGAAAATAACTTGCGGAGACTCGCTCAAGACACCAGTGGGTCAATGTTTTCTTTCGTTTTGAAAACTGAGAGAAGGATCAAGATAGGATTTCAATTTCCGATAGAAAAAAGTACCGATTGACTCGCCAGAGCTATAACGAACGAAAAAGTCCTTTTCAAGCAAGGGGCTGAAGATTATTACTCGTTTCATTATTCTTTCAGTCAGCGAAATACAGGCTGACCTCGAAATGAGGTTTAAAATCCACTACTGAAGCAGGAAGATCAGTATTTCTACAGGGTCGCCGAAAAAGGAGAGTTTTAAACTCGAATTCAGAATTCTGGCTGACTTTTGCAGAAATAAAGAAGTTGTGGAATTCCAAGACGATTACGGGTGATATCCCGGGCTTCAACACTTAAATATGAGAAACACTTCAGAGTAGCGCATATTTTATTTAACTCGAACAACACTAGTAAATTTTATGCTATTGTCGTGTTTTCTACTTTTATACCTTGACCACGTCGTGCGTCGAGATTGATTGTTCAAACTTTCATAACTCGATCCAGGGACGAGGTAATTTCGTTGAGTTGATTTAACAAGAAAATGGAGGAAAATTTGTGATCGTACCTTGCCAGAAAACAGAGAGGCATGTGTACACAATGCAAATTAACGCGGACGCAAAATTACATATGTAAAAACAAGTGAGTGAGAAACACACGCTCTTTGATTTGTTTTGTCCCGCAATTCTGTGTTCACTGCGCATCGCAAAGTACAAAATTGTTTCTACTTTTCCAAATACTTTATCACACTGTATTACGTATGTAGCATCGCGTGACAAGAATTGAGAGGCGAATTGGGGAGTATTGGTTCAGTAAGTTGTGAGGTGGAAAACGAAGAGATTTAAAAGAGATGGGATGAAGAGTAAGATGTGTTGACGAAAAGTGTGTATAGAGAATGTAGTTATTTTTTTTAGCGCTGATCGCATATAAATCATCGATGAGGAGATGAGAAGAGACAAAATCCAGTCATTAATAAAAGCTAACTATGAATAATAGATATCGTTAGGTATAGTAGGCAGGAAGTGCAACAGGTAGGCTGTAGAGTATGTTAGTCGATACATCGTTAGACGAATTCATCACTCACGAAAAGATAAATTACTAACTATTGATTAGTGTCTAAGGCCTTTTCAGTAAAATCGATCGTTGATGATACTCTCGACGTCGTTAATACTGAATATTGTCTCGGCAGGCCATTGTGAGAGAAATTTACATTAGGGAATATTGCCGAATTTTTCTGCACCCCTCCTATTCATCTACCTAGTAATCTCCATCCTTCAAGTATGTACTTACATAGCTTTCGAGTCTACATATTTTAATTATTAGATTTATGAAAAACGAGAGGTTATTATTATTATTATTGATACGAAAAAATCGCGTAAACATCGCGTTAAAGTACATTATACATACGAGTATTACTATATGTACATACTCGAAATGACACTATATTGATATATATAATATATGATATAAATTATATATATATATATTATGAGAAAGGAATGCATTTTATTGCGCGACTGAGAGTGCTGAATGCGATGTAAATATCAATAAATTAAATAGGACAGAGCGTTTGTGAAATGAAAAACGTGCCATTTCACTATTTGTTTTTCATTTTTTGGCATTTCGTAAGCGGCTATTGTATCATCTTATCATTTCACCAACGCTCTGCGACCGAGACTTGCGTGTATCATGGGTATAGAAAAAGCGCGAATAATAATGTGATCAGTGGAATGACAACGTAGCTACATAATCTTTCGTTAACACGTTATGTACCCGTGAGAGATACACTGCCACATCGGACCAACCTTAAAAAGGTAAAAAAAAAAAAGCTAAATCATTGAAAAAGATCATAGGTTTAAAAGATCCAACCCCTTTACCTGGTCCAGTCATAAATTACCCAAAATCGTTCCACGATTCTCGCGAATGTGAGACTTATACGAGTGTGCGTGCAAAGTGTGAATGAAATCGAGCGAGTGCGACGTTTTCATTCGGCAACGACGTCTTTGTAATATGCCCGTATCGTGAGAAAATTCTTGTATAAGTACACCGATATCTTAAATATACACTAGACTTAAGCCTAGCAGACAAAGCCGTGGATTTGCAGAAATCTAGCGAATCAGAGATGGGAAAAGCGATTTTCTCAAGAAAAAATCAGCAGTTGAATATTCATTTTAGACCTATGCCCTTTTCTGACCAATTCTCAAAATTCTCCAATAATAAAAAGTTGTTCACTTTTTTCAAAGTCAGACCTATGAAAATAACGGTTAAATGGACCACAATATTATAATCTAGATTCAAATAGTTTTAGAAAGTTTAGGATTTGGATTCGTACCTCTGTTGTATTAAGATTTGGTTATAATTTTCCTTTCCAGCAACTCTTTTTAAGTTCGATTTTAAGACTCCGTTGACTTGATCTTTGAACTGAAACAAATAATACTTTTTAATGATATATTTATTAATATTCTCTAGATATTGTATATAAAATGGATGAAGAATTTTATTCAATCCTATAAGAGCTGCTTTACCAAAGTATTTAGCTTTGTCATATATTTTACTGTTATTAATATACTCTATTTCTTTTATACTTATTGTTCGTTGTTCGATAACACTCTTTTTAATAAGTTTTATATTTCTATAACATTTACAATGCTCTGTACCTGGTGATTTATTATTACGCTTAAATCCCATCCCTGACTGTAAACGTAACTGTGAGTCAGTGCGTACGTTCTCCAGGTTTTGTAGACCAAGGTCATGTTTGGTAATCTACATCTAGAGGAGGTTCAATTCTAATGCTGTTCGCGGCAAACCAATCGAATGAAAGTTTAAGGAAGGTGTGACCACTACGTATATATAATATATAGGATACGTTATAGCGACTATAAACGTTGCAAACTTATATGGATACTCAGACTCCAGGAAGCAAATCCACGGCGATGTTATTTAACATTATGTAGCAAGTTTTTGATGTCTTCGACTATAATTATCAAAGTTTGTACACACACGCGCACAAGTGACTCATGCTCACAACTATACAAAAACACAATTGAACATTAATGTAAAAGAACAAGGTAATTAAAAAATGCATACATGTTGTCGAGTAACCAGTTCTTAATCCAAATAGTGATAAAGAACGTTTAATTCATTAATTCACAAAATCATGGATTGTAATATCACTCATGGTAATGTTAACGTTTCATTGTATCCGTTGAATGGCACGTACGCGCATGTCTCATTTCGCGTAATTTGTAACGATAACGATTATATTGGTTAATAAAAGTTATCTAGATGTACATACGTCCCTTGTTTCGTTATTATTTTATCCCTTAAACATGATTTGGTTAAAAAATTAAATAGCTAAAGTAGATAGCCATAAATTATAATAATTAAATGAAAAGTGAAAGAGGAGCGATTTAATTTATTATGAGTGCAGCATAATTATATAAGTACCTACTATATAATTTAATTTAAACTGGAACAAGTACATGCAATACTATATTTTTTTATACGCGTTATAGGAACTGCATTTCTCTGCTAAAAATTTCGGAAAAAATCCGGATTCCGAAATTTGTCCGAAGTTATCCGGTTTTGCCCGAAATGTGTCTGATTATATGTACGAAATTTATCCGGTTGCGTTCGGCAACTGTCCGAACTGGACTCCCTTCGGATTCAAGTTTTATTGCAAATGAAATTCGAACAAAAACGGATAAATTCAAGATTCCACTTCACATAAATACTTATTATTTGATTTCATATTTCGCAAAAGTTTCGTGACTGAATTGGACACATTTTGGATTTCAGTTATCCCAGACGGAATTCTGACGAAAGTGGACAAATGTCAAATTGTACTTAAGATGAATATTAATTCTGCTTCTATATTTCGAATAAATTCCTGACAATTGCGGATTAATATCGGATTAAATGTTATTTTATGGATAGAAATCGGATGAATCCGGACAAACTGCGAAAAGATTCCGTCTAAATTCCCGATTTTTTCAGATTAATTTATCCGAAATTTTGAGAAGGGTTACGTCCACATTAGGAATGCTTGATACATAAAGTATAACATCATTCTTTCAAGGTAAATGAAAGTTATAGAGGTTCTAGCTGGAACGTAAATTCCGATTCCGATAATGAGATCTCTCATTGCATAAGAACTGTCGATAAAATGAAAGTATTTACACACCATAAACCGGCATAGCTATGTCGAGCCCCCAATCGAGTCCTACTATAAATGCAGGCCTGCATTTATCCTATAATAGTTTTCGATATTTTCTAGTTTTAATTTTGACTACAAATTTAACAAAACTAAAATAACTATAAATGTACAAGAAAAATTAAAATTCAAATATTTTAAATTAAACTTATGTAAAGAAAAAATAATAAAGATATCAAATTTCAATATATTCAGTTAAATTTTGCGAATCTCAAACTATACAAACCGATATGAGCTACGGAACGAAAAAAGTGAAGGTTTAAAAAGTGAATGGTCAATTTATCTGGATCCTTACAACACAGATACTTTATAGAAAAGATTTCAGTTATTCGTGCCAATATTGAAAGTTAGATTAGAACTCGAGGGAAGAAAGTATCTTGAAAAATTGCAAAGAGATTATTTATCTAGATTATCTAGAGGTTATTATATCAAGAACCGAACTTCTCTGAAGTTTTTAATTTTTACACAAAATTATGTTATAACTTGATACCTACATATTTGTATATTTTGCATTCAAAATTTAAAAAAGGAAAGTAGTTTTAGTAGATGGCTGCCAAACGTCCTGCTTTCTTTATGCCGTCGCGTCGCCGTTGATAATCCTGCTGAACCTTCATTTGTCCTGCTTTCTTGCTTTGCCCTTTAAATGTATGAAGCATTACGTAACTTCAAAATTTGAGAAACATTGACAATACATAAATACAAAAAGTTAGCATTATTTCCAACCTCAGAAGGATTCACAAAATACAGCAATGAAATAAAGTAAAACATAATTATGTAAACGGTGTAAACAATGAAAATTGGTCAAATATATATATATGAAAACAAATTGTACTTATACCCCTTATATCTTATTAAACAATAGTGAGGTTAAAGATCGGAGTGTGGCAATTCCACAAAAATGGACCGTTGCGAATGGATTTTTCTTGAAAATCACAATAATCCCGGATAAAAAAAGAGAAAACGCAGAAAAACAAACTCTATCTTTTTAAAACCATTCTAAATTTTACTACCAAGCCGCTTCCACGAGTAGGCCATGCGCGGGCCTGGTGGTTTTCCGCGTAAACTTGTGCCACGTTCCTTGAGTTCAATATGTTTCAGTGATTCAGTCAGTCGATGTTTGTCTGTCACGTGGTACGGATGGAATTGGACTGAAGAGTTTCGGAAAAAGTTAACCTCGTGGTTCGTGATGGCTGATGAAACAAAGACAAAACTTATTGAGCGGATAAAACAACAAGGAGATGTTGTACGAAAATTAAAAGCTGAAAAGGCAGATATCGCTCATGTAAGTTTTCTTTTAATTTGAACATTCTGCTGCGTAATTCGATTAATAGGTTACGCTCAACACTTCCGTATAGAATCGCACAATGCATATGGAGTACAATCTCGTATTTAGTGAATTTTTACAACAAATTTGCCAATTCAATGGAAATTTGATGCATACGACTTTCTCCTGTTCCAAGCAAATTATCTCGGTCATTGTTCTATGATTAGAAAGTTAAGCGAAAGGAATTATTTTCGGTCACCGGTTTCATTGACAGGGTTCCGTGCTAAGATTATTGACTAAGACATATTTGCCTTTTCTTTCCGAGTCTCGACCTTTCTGATGAGTTTATCTTCTTGATCTCACCATAATTATTAAATATAAATTATTCTTAACAATTTTATTCTCGTTTTGTTCTTGTTATGTTTTGGATCAGATTCTTTTAGGTTATAATTATTAAATGTTATTTTCTTTGTTATTTTCTCTCCGTTAATTACATCATCTCGGAATTTCACAGGCTTTAATTATTTCTATGTGATATTGACTTAATTTTGTTTAAGGGTTGCACTTTTTATTGAAAATTTTGCAAATTTAAACTATTTGTACACGTGTGAAAAATATTTCATCATCTTTTTTATGTTATGCATGTCAATGTCAATGTTTACATTATATTATGCTCTACTTTATTGTAAATGTAAACGTAATATAATCCTTAAGGAAAGGAATGCAAAATAATAGCGGATGTAATCATAGAAGAATTTGAATATATTCTTACATACAAGTTAACAATACTTTGTGCATTGTTCCTATTTCAACTGTAATATTTCCGAACTTAAAAGTGTGCTGTAGGCAAGGTTTCACAACAGCTTGTACAATTCTTTAAGCGTATATATATTGCCGAATTGATTACGTATACATTTATCGTAATTTTTTACTTCGATAAAGAATTAAATTTAGCACGGAAATAATCAAGAATGACGATTCGTAAAAAATGTGTTGCTACATCTTAATCCACAAGTACTAATCTTAATCCACAACTACTAATTACTGTTATTAACATTTTATAACAATTATCACTTCATATCAGTGCATGTTCATTTGTACAAACAAACTAACACCTCAAAATAAACCAGGATTCGAAATGGCATTAAAAGAAGGCAACTAATCACCTGCACAATTTTTTTTCTACTATGTATTTATAGAAACTTCATCTTAACAACTTTGTTTTTGAGAACTTAGATTTTTAAACTTGATTTCGTTCTTAGGAACCTAGAACCTCAGCAGAAATAAAATCAGAATTAGCAATCATAAATAAAGATTTGGCAGATGTTAGCTATGTTTGTGACTGGATTCCCACGGTCAAGGATGCCAAACTATTTGACTTGTGTGGCAAACATGTAAATGGTGAATTAACAAATTGGCCCCATTTGAAAAGATGGTTTGATAATATAAAAAGCTATACTCCAGCAGAACGCTCGAAGTTCGCTACTCTAAAAAGAGAAAATTCACCTTTGATGAATAAAGTCGATCTTCTAATAAATCCCGAAGTGTCTGATGGTAAAGACCTAGATAAAAAGGTGAGGCAGTAGTTGCGAGCTTGCAGCACTGCCACAGAGGAACACTTATTTAATTAAAATTTATAATTAAGTATTAAAATACTTAGGCTAGAAATAGCGACTCATCGAAAGTTGCGATATGGTCGGATTTAGCGATATTATGGTTACTAACATCCTCCCATAAGGTCCAAAATCTTTTGATACTTTAATGTATGCCTTGCAAACCGATTTTACAAAATTGTAAAGAACCAGTAAATATGAATAAAAGTTAAAAGAAAGTCTTCTGTGGTAGCTGCATGTTAGCTTGCTAACTTAAATTATGTCTGGTGTTTTAAGTAGTTCGATAATCAACACTGAGGCGGACTTTTCTCTTTCTTTCTGGTTACGGTATTCCTCCTCGAATCATGTTTCGCCTGATGCATACGAATATCATCGTCGCTGCCCGACAATTTCGCAACATGTCGACTGTCGTGACCCCACAGGTACGAGACTAATTTAGAAAACTCGTCCGAAAAAAAAACCGGAGTTGATATTCGAACTATGGGCATTCAAACCAGAATAATAATCCCTTTTCATCATCTTTGTTTAGATATCAGATGAGGTAGCCAAATTACTAAACCTAAAATCTCAACTAGGAGATGACAATGTCGCTCAGAAGTTTACACTCAAAACTCCTAAAGGCACGAGGGACTACAATCCTGAACAAATGGCTTTACGACTCGGAGTTCTGGAAAAAATTATCTCTGTCTTTAAACGTCACGGTGCAGTTACTATTGATACTCCCATTTTTGAACTCAAGGTTGGTATTCAGAAAGGGACATGTATACATAGGTTTTTAGATTATAATTTAAAATCGTTCAAATTATTATACCAATTTTAATAATTTCCTTATATAGGAAGTCCTCACGGGAAAATATGGCGAGGACTCGAAGCTTATATACGACTTGAAAGATCAAGGCGGAGAAATTCTTGCTCTTAGGTACGATTTAACTGTTCCTTTTGCGAGATACTTGGCCATGAGCAAAATCTCGAGTATCAAAAGGTATCACATAGCCAAAGTTTATAGGAGAGACAATCCTGCAATGACAAAAGGACGCTATCGCGAATTTTATCAATGCGTGAGTATTTCTACAAAGATACGAAATAAAATTCATAATTAAATATATAGTCTTTCTATATCTTGCAAATTCATCTTGCTAATAAAATGATTCTAATTTCAGGATTTTGATATAGCTGGTCAGTACGACCCAATGATAGCAGACGTGGAATGTCTTCGCATAATTTCTGAGGCTTTATCTTCCTTAAACTTAGGAACCTTTTTAATTAAGGTTAATCATAGATGTATCTTAGACGGAATATTTGAGACCTGTGGTGTTCCCAAAACTCAATTCCGCAGTATTTGCTCCGCCGTGGATAAACTTGACAAGAGTCCTTGGGAAGAAGTTCGGAAAGAAATGGTGGAAGAAAAAAACCTGGATGGTGCTATCGCTGACAAAATTGGTACTTATGTCTCACTATCTGGCCAAACTGAACTTATCGATAAATTGAGACAAGATAAGAATCTGATGAAAACTCCTAGTGCTGTAGAAGGTCTAAATGCAATGGAATTACTACTCAAGTACTGCAATATTTATAAAATTAGCGACTATGTAAAATTTGATATGAGTCTGGCGAGAGGACTTGATTACTACACGGGAGTTATTTATGAAGCAGTATTAACAGGTAAATTTACTAAATTAAAAACGAAATAAAGAAATTTTGATACATCGATAGTTTACATTGTAAATTTTAAGAACTCTAAAGTAATCAATCTTATTTTCCAGGAGATGACGTTGGTGTTGGAAGTATAGCAGGTGGAGGTCGTTACGACAACTTAGTCGGAATGTTCGATACGAAAAATAAAAATGTCCCCTGCGTGGGATTATCGCTAGGAGTCGAGAGAATTTTCAGTGTCTTGGAATCAAAGCTAGAAAATAATGGCATGCGTACTCGTACCAACGAAGTTGAGGTTTTCGTCGCAACAGCTCAGAAAAATCTCCATGAAGAAAGAATGAAAATTCTTGCTGAATTGTGGGACTCAGATATCAAAGCTGAACACTCTTACAAAAAACACTCGAAAATCCTCGCTCAGTTGCAGCATTGTGAGGAGAATGGAATTCCCTTGGTTGTTATTATTGGTGAAGGAGAATTGGAGAGAGGCGAGGTCACATTCAGGGAAGTAAAGACGAGAGCTGAAAAATCGGTGCCGAGAAAAGAACTCGTCCAAGAGATTCGGAAATGGATTGCAAATTCACGAACAAATCCTTAGCCAATATACTGTTAAAAGTTATCTATAACTTTTATTAAAATAAGCATTCTATACCTTCTGGGTTTTGATGCATGAATCGTTACCTCAACGGGACTTGTACAAAGTAATTTTCTATTCAGTTTCAACAATTAAGCCGGGGCTAGGCATTGCAGAAACTTTAGAGACGCACTGATGTATGAAAAGTACAGAGTTTTATTCAAATTTAGCATAGAAAATAGATTTAGTTCACATAACTCATAATACCGCACCGTTCTTATTTGACCAGTGATAATTCATGTGCTGAGCCCTCAGTTATACGATATTTAACTACAAAAAGCCAAACTTTTTATTTATTGCAATGAATCTTGAAATAAAAATTTATTTGATTGAAACTCACGATTTCTTATTCACGTTTTCCTTCCTATAATAATAATCAACATTTTGTACTAGCTACATTTTTTATTCTACTTATAATTTTGCTGTATAAAATACTGAAGTATTTACAATTCAACGCTCAACGTATTCAACAGTTGTTCACTTTACGTTCACCTGCAAATTCAATTAAAATTTAAAATGATACCTAACTCGTACCAGCCGAGTAAATAACTAGGTATCGTAATTCTATCACAGTGTTATTCTTCAATACGAAGTTCATGCTTAATAAGAACGCAAGAATAATCCCCGGACTTTGGAATTATAATATTTCAGTGCGCAGTGTTTAACACTATTGTCGGTTACGATCGTCAAATCGTCGTCTTTATTTACAATCTAAACTAGCTTTACTATAACTAATTTTATAACAATTTGTTCATCTGCGATCAATATGTTTTTCTACAAACAATCACACAATTTCATTCGAAAGCTAGAATAAAAATTTTATTAAAATTTATTTTAAAATTTTCTCTTTTATCTCACGGATATTTCTAATTAAAAATCTCTATTTATATTCAACGTACATTCATTTTGAACAAGATTTCTCAGTTGCAGACTTAGAACCTAAAGCACTTGCTTTTGGTTCCTCAACTTTTACTTCCGTTAGCGACCCTTCTTCATCAACTCCAAGTTCAATAGTTGCCTTAAATTTATCAGAAAAACTGGCAGCTTTTTCCACCTTGACTTCAAACAATTTTGGCGATTGGACTTCTAAACTCTTCCTGATTCCTCCAGTCGGCGTTTGAGAATTCGTCGAAGCTCTTGTACTTGAATCGGACCAGGGTTCAATAGATACAATAGAAACTTTCCTTTCACTTGTCTTCTCATCTCCACTTTTTGCAGAAAGAGTTTCCTGACCTTTTGCAGAATCTGTTGACTGAGTAGGTTTCGAAATTTCTCCACTTGGTTCCTTTTTGCTAGGTTCCATTTTCAAACGAGATGATTGCCTACCTTGGGTCTTTCTATCTAAATCCTGAAGATTACCTGTAGATTTTTTCTTGAGAGCGATGACACATTCAGAGGTGAATGAATCGTCACTCTGATCTGTGTCTTGACAAGAAAGCCTGTCATCGGAATAGACAGTTGCCAATTTTGTTGCTCCTTGAGAACTTGGGTAAGTCTTCAGTGCAGCAAACCTAGGATTGACGACTCCTTTACTTGTTTCAGAAAAAGGACTCGTTTCATAATCATCAGATCCGAGCTTAAAGGCAAAAGGATTTTTAGTCAGTGACTGGGATTCGGATGAAGATTTAGAGAATTCATCAAATGGATTCCTCTTCGACGAAGACTCCTTATAAAACTGAGAAGCGTTGTCCCAAGAAGTTTCTGGTTCAGCTTCACTTTCAGAATAACCTCTCTTGCACGAAGAACCTTGTTTGGAATCTGAAGCCCTGGAACTTGAAGCTTTATGCTGAGGAGAGACAATCGTGACTGTCTTCTGAAATGCTGATGTAGACGTTCTGCCTATAAATTTGGAAGGTTCCTTTTGACCAACGAGAGTTGTTACTGTTCTTGATTTATCAAAGGCTAGAGGACTGATCCCAGTATTCCTATCTGTAGCATCAGAGTGAACATCACTGAGACTGAAAGCTCGGACCCTACGTTGAAGGTTCTTTTTGCTAATCTGGCGCTGGAGCATGCCAGCTTTCCAGCGAGGAAGTACTCTTGTTTGCTGAGTTAGTTGAGGATTTAGTGATACTGAAGTAGCCGGCGACGTTGGGGTATTATCAAGTTGAGCTGGTCTTAGAGAAAATCGACGAGCTCCTGTGGATGTTGATATTGGGGCTGAAACACCAGGAGCACCTTCCAACTGCATCAGAGGTTCTTTTGGACACTCGACATTAAAGAACTCATTTGTATAGGGCGGTGGTTCCGTCTGATTTCCCTGGAAAGATTAAAATAACATTAAATCGGGACTATACATATATACCGGTTGAAGAAGAAAGACTTTAACATTTCTTACCGAATAAGGCGAAGTGTATTGAGCCGTTCCAATTGGAGTCACAACAGGCCTCAAAGAAAACCTTCTTCCTTTCGTAACAGGTGGAGGTTGTGCAAAACTCCGTCTACTATAAATAGGCGTAGAGGTACCCGAATTTTCCACAGTCCTCAAAGAGAACCTCCTAGATGCAGCATTATGAGCAGCTGTGATAGTATTCTGTTGACTCTGACTTGCAGAAGCCAAGTCTGAATGCTGTGAGAAAAGAGTAAAGAGACTAGGAAGCTTTGGCGGAGTTAAGGAAGCAGTTCCCATCTTTCTCTGAGGCTTCATGGAAAAATCTTCAGGAGCTCCGACCCTAGTTAGCGCTCTGATAAAATCTGCCAAAGAAGTTTCCTCTAAAAGACCTTCCAAACCTGTATTTCCAGCCCCTGTATGAGTGAAATAAGGACGTGTTGTGGATGTCCTAGAAGAGTGATTTCTGATCATCTGCGACTGCAAAGCTTCCCTATCCCGTTCATCAATTTCTCCAACTGAAACTGTACTTCTCGTGTAATCCTCTGATGACTTTTTGTTAGACAAGTTTCGCATCCATCTAGGCAAAAAACTCTTCTGGACTGACTTTGGCAAAGCTATGGAAGGGAACTTGGATTTGAAGTCCTTGACGGTGGATCTATGAGACTTGATCATCTCTTGAAGTTTACTGGAAGCTGTTGGTCCTGACCAGGTCCACTCTCCATTTTCCTGAAGGTAGTTGGTATCTGGTTTTTCTAATCGTACTTCGCTGCAGGCTCTGGATCTTGGTTTGGGGTAGGAAATCTTATCGCCTCCTAATATCCACTCAGAGTCATGCCAAGGAGCTTCACTGGCTAGGATCTCCTTTTCACTGAAGCCTTGGATACCTTCCTTAGTCTCGGTTTCTTCTTCATCATCAGGTGGTGGTATGTAGCCTAAAATATTGACGAGACGAGCCAGTAATTCAGCTGGTTGAACCATTGCATGAGTTGCGAAGGTTGCGTTCTTATCGATTCGTTGAAGGTCTGTTTCAGAAACAACCCTAGCCACTCGAACCTGGAAAATTTCGCATATTATTTTCAGTTCTAATTCTTTTCGTACTGGTATTATATAATTAGAAGGGGAGGAACGAACCAGAGGAACGACTTCGCTGTTAGCCCTTCTTCTAGGACAAGGAGGTTCAGGAATCTCAAGTCCTCCATAGATAAGTTCTCTTAAATCGGGAAAGCTGTTACTTCTTGAGAATTTGGGAGTTGGTGTATCGTAATCGTATTCATCCACATAGACTCTCTGCACAAAAAAATATTAAATAATAGGTATGAATGAAATCTGTAGATTGGTGAATCTTTACTTGAAGTATTCGTTCAATTTACCTTGACTTTGGACAACTGCAGTTCGTTGAAAACTCTCCTGAAGTAGCTGAGTTCTTTATTAAATTCATTCCAAATCTTGCTTTGAGTGTGCTTCAGATTCATGGCCAGTTTGTGCTCGATTCTTGCGATTTTTTTGCTCCTCATCCCTCGAGCAATGAAGGTCATGATCATGACAATGTAACCCAAACCAAAAGAAATCCAACAGATGAGGAAAGTTTTATACAATATGAATAAAACTCCACTTCCTTTCGTGTTGTCTTGCCCTAATGGATTTAATCAAATTGTTTATTTTTAGCCTTAATTATCATTATAGATTCTGATGATAAACTCCCTCTACCAAATTACTTACATCAGCCAATTATCCAACAAGCTTGCATGGATCAAATCAGAGTTATTAGTACATGTCCTAATAATCCAAAATTCAAATCATACATGTGATATTTAAAGAGATATTTAAAACCCAAAAACGCAAACCAAAACGCGCGGTGTTTAAAAATTATAAATGTAAAACTACTGAAACGTAACGAAGAAATACAGACACCAGCGAATTGATGACGAAATACAAAAACTTGATGTCTAATCTCGAGATAGTGGAACGGATTGGCTAATTCTGAGAGACCACAAGAAAAGAGTAGCTGAATTCGTTCCAGTTTAAAGTGAAGAATGTGAGGAATGATATAAAGCGTTAATTATCAGTTGATGAAAAATGTTAAAAGCATAAAGCCAGAAATGCGTGTCTAACCTGCTACATAATCTCCAAAACCTATAGTCGTCAGTGTGACGAATGCGTAGTAAACAGCCTCGTCGTAACTCCATCCCTCGTAGTGGGAAAAGAGGAATGCCGGAAAGAAAATAAACATTACAAATCCTGGTATCAGGTACATGAAGATCTGCATTGCGAGTCCTGCTTTTCTTGTTTCCAGGGTGTTGTGCTTCTTTTGGCAGTCATTATGGTCCTGCTGATATGATTTGTATTTTTTGTGGGCCTTGACGAAGACTTGTCCAAAGAACTCGCCCAATTGAGAGAGCAGGATTCCATTCATCGGAATTCCAATGAGACCATAGAAGATCATCAAGATTCGACCCAGCATGTTGGTCGGTGCCAAATTTCCATACCCTAAAGATGACATTCTTGTAATACTGAAGAATTTCAAGAGTTTTAATCTCTAACTCAAACTCACTTACCAATTGTACTGACGACTGTGTAGGCGAAGTAGAAACTGTTGTAGAAATCCCATTTTAGCTGATCTGTTTCTCCTTCTGAATAATTGTGAAAAGACTTGCCACAATAGCTGCTTAGCTTTTGCAAAATCTGGTGGTGATCGGCTACTGGATCATTTGGCATGTAATGCAGATTCAATAAGGCTAGAAGTAATTATTTGAATAATTACTTTCGATCCTAACAAATGTGCATATATACAAAATTAAAGATTCTCGGTGATTAAAATATTTATTTTCAGATTAGACAACATTCTTGACATTAATTTGAATTGGATTTTAGAAGCAATTTTTCATTTCTGGTTTAAAACGTGTTCTAATTGCAAATTCGTTTAAATAATTTGAATTCTTGAATAACTCGTTAGTCGGCTTTAGAATACACGCATGCGAAATATGTATAATACATTTTCACTATCTTGTTTCTTTAAATTTAATAGATTTAACTTCCTTCTCAATATTTTGGATCATCGACTTATCATAACGAAAGTTCAAATATCGTTCCAACAATTGATTTTCTGGTCAGACAATGAAATATTGTAAAGGAATATACACTGTGTTTATTAATTTTCATAATAAATTTCTAATAAGCCAGGTTTATTTTTCAATTGATAAATGTGTCAATAGGAAAATCATAATCGTGAATTAAAAAGCGGCAGACTACATAAAATATGCAAAGGAACATTTTCTGAAGCAACACTGAACATTGTAAACAATCATGTGATTTCTGTTTATTATTCCTGACGTCAAAATTGTATGATCCAATACAGGAAGGTATAAATGGTATAACTTAAATATCATTGATGTGAATGTACGGTTTGAGGTAGGTATAATCGTTTATTTGATTATTCTACAGGTTGATCCTGCCACTTATTTTGGCAGAGGGCTATTTTCCAGTCAATTACGACCTATTATCTTATCAGTTGATATTTACCAACGTCATTGCCAGTTTATTCAATTGGTCAGTTTAAAAATACCCAGGCGTGAAAGTGTAAAAAAAAGAAACTCTTGCTTCCTTAATTGCATAATTTTCTATTAATTAATTTACACAATTTGCACGATCGGACACTTATTCAAACAACATAACTCTATTTGAAAATAATATCTCTTTTAGTAGCTGCGCAAATGCAAAATAATAAAAATTCATTCGTATACGTGCAATGCAAAATAATGCTTCATTAGCATTGTAATTAATTTATGCTTGCGATGTGGAGCAATTCGGAATTTTTAGGAAATAACAATAAACTTCAAGGTTTAGAAATCTCAACATTTATTCTACCTTTAAACTATAATTTTGCATCAGGTCAAGGCGACTTATTAGTTTCTTTTAGATTTAATTAAGAGAAGAGGACAAATAGATCATTCAAATATTATTTTTAAATAATTGAAATAAGTCTTCTTCAGGTGAAACGATTTTCAACAATTTAAACATATAATACTATATATGATTATATAACAAGGTTTTGTTAGAAATAACTTCTCTTCTTCTTTAATGCTTAGACACAATTAATTAGATTAAGGAACGTAAAGAATCAATTGCAATGCTTTAATTAGTTTAGTTGGTCACTGTGTGCGTGAAAATGATATGAAATCGATTATCAATTAATAGCAGGCATAATATTGCTACGTCGAGTAATGGATTCCTAGATAATAATAATTGAGCACTGCTTATTAAGCACAAATATCGATTTAGATATCACACAAGATATTGCTTTAGACATTGTCGATTGTATGTTTACTAAGATCTCGATGCTTCGGATTTGATAGATAAATAATTGTTATCTTTTACTTAGAAGGCACCGCATTTGGTGCACTATATGCAAGTGATATGCGAGTAACGTATTAGAAATTGATCTCAACAATTTATAAAAATCTAATCTAAATTCATAAAATTGAAATCGTCAAGTGAAGTTTGTGAAAGCTTGTCTAGAATAAGGACTATTAAATCTGTCTTTGAATAGCAACAGATGTTTCTGTCAAAGAATATTGTAGCTATAAAGCAGACACAATTATTTGAGCAATAAAAGATTTTGAATCGGACCCAGGTAATGAAATAGAGGGTGTGGGTCATAAATGATCGTAAGCAGGAAGTTTAGATGATGATCGGTTGGGTTCATGGTCCTTGCAATTATATACCGATCGATGTGAATAGACTGTCTAGTATTCAATGTCGTAAATTGTTCTGGATCGAGGAGCGGTGGCATTATTCTCTCTTTCGTAAAAGAGTCTTAATGACACTGACACTGGCTTCAGTGCTAATCTCTCAACAAAACGGCATTGTGAGTTGTCATCAAACAGAGCTAGCCTTCCATTCGCACTGTAATGCTGAGGGCACAGTCATGCATATAAAAATCGTCAAAACCTTTATAATAGTCGAGATTACAATGCTTCTTACACCTTTTTATATTATTTTTTTTGTAAAGAAACTTAAGCACTTATATATATTATCTTATATTTATACTAGTTTTCTTATATTTTTTAAATATCTGTTCCGAGTATTGTCTTGAAATAACGTAAATTTAAGAAACGAGGAACATTTGACAAATTCTGCAATTTATTTAACTCAACACTTTAATAGTCGAATCATTTACAGTAATAAGAAGCTGCCAAACAAATCATGACTTCGGAGATTCAAAAACAGCTAAATTCCTCTGTTTTATGATTCCTTTTAGTCTTGCGGTGTTTGAAATGTGAGTCGAATTGACAATATGTCCATCAGAGGAAGGAGAATGACGATGTCATGATTCATTTAAATTCTGCCATTGTCGACTATTTTGAAAATACGACTCATGTCTTTGGGATTTACAACGAAATGTTTTGATGAGAATTTCAGTATTTCATGCATTCGTAGATTTTTTATGACCACTGTTTAGCTACTGGAATTCTCATTTGCTTTATGTCATGTGATAATTTTCATAATGATGTTTTAGGCTGACTTTAATTTTTTCCATTTTTGGTTTCCTTTCTTTCTTTTCAGCTTCTATTTTCTGCGTTCATGTTATTCGATCATGTTTTTTTCATTAAAAACTCTTGAGGAGGATTAAGAACTTATCAGTCGAATGGGTATCACGAATTATGGAAAATTTTATAATATCCAAAATGCGGTGATATCAGGGGCCTATTAAACTTATTAAGCTTGATGTTCGATCAGTACGCAAAGGGGAGGTCGAATTCTTAGACGACATATCGACCAAAGATAACAAATATTTATTTGTCTCACGTCAACAAATGAAATCATCGAAAATGCGTGCAGATATAAATAAGATATATATACCAGTATACCTTTTCCTCAAACAAATTTTTTATTTAATCCTTATCTTTTACCATTTTTTTATAGGCGAGACGATTTGTCTGGCGAATAGGATTGTGCCATATGAAGCATGATTTGTAATTCAGATAAATTTATAATGAGATTCTTTTGATTTGAAGCCGCTTGTATTTTTTTTGCGTTAAGCATTTGCTGTTCTAGTTTCTCCAAAAGGTGTTATGCTGATTTCTATTTTAATGCACTTAAATGGATTTTAACCCTTATAAAGAAAATATTGGTATTTTCTTTATTCAATTTACCAAAGGTAAAGGTTTGTTTGAAATAAATAATTTATTATAATTGAGAGTTTGATAATCTAAGACTTATTGTTGCAAATATTAAATATATAGCAAAAAATAGAGAGAGCGCATTGATAGAGAAAATGATAAAAAGCAAACCTTTCTTCTTAATATCGAAACCGATGTTATATATTTCTTTAAGTGATTTATAAAAAAGTTTTATCAGTACAATTATCTTAAGTGGATACGTCAACTAAGATTAAAATTCCATTAGATAATTACGAGTATATTAAAAAGGATTGACATATTTAAGAGAATTTACTCTCATGATTTGTTTAATGTTTTTCACTATCTCTTTATCTAGAAAAAATTTTAATTTTTGATTGATGAGTTATTATTTCAATAGATGTAAATCAGTAGTAATATTTTTAAATTTGTAAAAATTGTCAAGTTTCCAAGAAAAGTGGGTAAAAAAAGTTCATTTTTGGAAGAATGCAAAGTGGTAGAAAAATAATATGATGAATGAAAAAAAGGAACTCACCATTAATTTCGATGCGCTCTTCTCTGGCTTTTTTGACTTTTTCGACCTCGAGGCGACTCTCGATGTGGTAGAAGATTGATGCGCCTAGAAGAAGGTAGGTCAAGAACAGCATCAACAGGACCATCCATTGCTTCTTGGACATGTTCCTCCAGAAGGTGGACGCGATCACTCTCACGATGAGGAAATTCTATTCCTAGCGGCTCTTCCTCGAGGCCGATAAAACCTTCGTCACGAAATCATCGTTGATGGCGATTAGAACTCAGTTTCAACCACAAATGCTTCACCAACACACTGGACACTCGGACTGCTCAAGAGCTTTCGCGAGAAGACTTTTATCTTTGGCGATGGCCTTTCAATGAGAGCTCGCTATCTTCTTCGATATGAAGTCTCCTGTATCGTTATCGGTGACCCAGGGCTTTTACAACGTACGAATAACACTTCGAATTACCTTATTAGCCTGGCCCTTTCTTCTCGATGACCTTGTTATTCAACTCCTCCGTAAGAGCTTCCAAGTCGTCACTGAAAACCTAACATTTTCACATTTGTATCTCTTTCATTTATTTTCATTCCTTCATTTATTTTCTCTACTAAAAAGGGATTTTAAACGGTATTTTTTTATAACTTTATATAAAATGCAATTTTGTCATATGATGCTGAAATAAGACATTCAAGAATTTCTTCACTGCAGAGAATGACTAAAAACTTTTTAAAGTTTCCTCGATATTTATAGAAATACTATGCCATTTATCCTGTTAAAAGATCAAATGTATCCAATTAGAAATTCCAAAAGATTAATAAACAACAAACATAGTAATGTGTCACCTCCGTGTCATAATAACCACAAGGAACTTTCTATCTTTCAATTAGTATATGATTCAGCGAGAAATGAAAAATCGGCTAATAAGATTTAACGCCTAGATTTTGCATTCTTGAATGAAAGTTGAAGCCGCAAGGTCAATGAATCGAAGAAGTATCTTCTTGTCATTTATAAGCAAGGACAATAAAAACATAGTAATAATCATAGTTGAGGAAAAATGAAATAAAAATTGAGGTCGTATCTACATCAGAAGGCAAAATAATAATGGTTAATAATCAGTATTTTACATGTATAGCATGTTCGCATAAACTGAACACACATTCAATGAATGAATTATTATTTATCTTTACCCTGATAAAAAAAAACAGTTCCTTCGCTTACTGCTTTTTCTCAAGAATGGTTTTTAGCTTCGTTAATACGAAGATAAGAAACAGGAAGAATGAAATGCAAAATATAGTCACTCACCGATTTAAAACGATTCTCTGAAAACTCTGGAGGTTCCTCAAACACAGGATTAATGCAATATTGAATTATTCATTCGATTAAACACAGATAGCTTAGAAAATGATCTTTTTTTAACAGAGGTTAACAAAAATGAGCAATACAATTTTTTATTTTTCGATAATATTTTGGTGCATTTAATGAACATGTATATAAAAATATTAATGCATTAAAAATGAATAAAAATGATTAATTTACCGAATGAAAAAAGGACGTGAGGGCTTTGAGAAACGGACGCTATTTCTTCCAGACACTTATATTGAAAGGTACGACTTGTAAATGGTGAGGAGTATATGAAGCATGGGCATTTTATTGACAGGGTAATAGGTATCTGCAATGGTGAAGGAAGAGACAAAGATTCTGAAAACCGGATTGGTTGACGGGTTCCAATTCCCAAAAATTGGAATTCTCATCTCCTGATTCGCTCTCATGGCCTGCGAATTGGCCTTGTTACACTTGTTACCTTTATAGAACATTTCAACCCACTCGCTAACAGGATTCTTGGAAAAAGGATAATAATTATAATAGCAATAAACATTGCTTTACCAATTACCCTAAAAGTGTCTTGTTCAATTTACATCAGTCTATTATTTTTTATATATGTATTTGTTCTTTAATTTTAGAACCTTCATAACGCATTTTTTAATCTTACTTTTTTAAATTTCTAATCAGCTATTACAAATATTATAAAACAATTTTTAAATATCGGTAGGATGTAATTTCAGAAAAAATTTGATTTTAGATTGTGATACAAAATAGTTTCCTCAATTCTTCCTGAAAACCCCTATTTCCTTGAATCTTGAAAAAAATTGCACGTAGTTCTGAGATTCGTCACTCTTTCAAACCGAATGATAAAACGTGTTGTGCTTTTCCAATGAAGATACTACGTCGCATTATTGTTAAACTCAAAGATATAATGAAAGTAACTACAAAGATAATATATATTATTTTGCAACATGAAAGAATTTACAAAAGCTGCAAACATTTATTGCAAATAAAATTTTCTTATTTCAATTTGAGAGCTTAGAAAACTGATAGAGAAAAAATATTTTAACAGGTTCACATTTTCAGTTAATATATTTTATGATTATTGATCTTTTCTTCAAACTGGAATCATTTCATATCAGAGAGTTCCACCCTTTCTATTAATATTGCAATGCAGAGTAATTTTTCAGAAATTATTTTTTTAAAAGAATAGCTAAAAATAAGAGTTTTTTAAAAGATATAAAATAGTATAATTCAATAATAAATTATATGAAAAGTGATAAAGCATTTGATACTTAAATATACATGTAATACTAGAATGAAAATGTATTTCAAAATAAAATATTAATTAGGCAGTTGCTAACTTTTACTCTTACATTTTTCAAGACAATTTTTAATTTTCAAGTTTGCTACTAAGAGTCTGCTAAGAGCAAAAGTTCATTCATCCAATTTGTCCCTATACCCTCCTGCTAAAATATGATTCCTGCTTATTTATCTAATCTTTTGTAAAAAAAATTTTTTACCGGATTTCATAAGCAAAGAATGATCCACTCAACAAAACCGAACTATACCTTTGAACATCTTCAATAATACTGTATAACAATAAAAAACCTCGTCAGCTTTTAAACTGACGAAAAGTGGCGATCTTTAGAAAAACTTTCTATTCTTTTCCGCATCACATGAGTGGACTACAATATATCTGTCTTCATCCTGTCATTGAATAACAGGTTCAAGTAATGACCAGAGTCATTCTGTTTTTAATAAGCTATTTTGCATAAGGTGCGTTTGCATGGTGAGACAAATTATAGACACCTTCTGTCAAATGTTGAAAAACGATCAATGGGATAAGTAAAATGATTAAAGCGAATCGATCTACTTTAGATGTATGCATAATGAAATGCCAGAAGTGGGTGATTTACGAGATGACGAAGAGCAAAGATGATCTTGTTTGACTACGTATTACCTCGATCTTATGTTTGCTGATTAAGATGTCTGTTCTGCATGCTCTACTTATTTACACCCCCTTGACAAAACTCACACTCTACACAAGGAATTCTTTTTCAGAGAGTTCTTCGTCCTCTTTTATTATTGAAGACTTTTCAGTTGGAAGAATATTTAACATAAAAATTTCGAAAGCTCTTGGTTTGAAAAAAGAAAAACACAAAAAGTGCTTATACTTTTACTTCGCATTGAGAGAATTGTTATAGCACCATAGAATAAATTACTCGAATTTTTAAATTAACTAGACTTTTTTCAGCCCTGTTATAGCGCATTCTTTGTCTATAATACTTATGATCTTTTCTTATAACCGTTTAGAAGATTTTATTGTATTATTATTTATGAAGTTGAAGGACGTGCTAATCAGTGAAATTAGTGTAGTACTAATAAAACATGTTTTATTCCTTTAAAGGGTGAGATAAGATTTTGCACGTGTCCAATTATATAATGTGTATAAACAATTTGTCCTATAGAGGAAGTGTATTACTATACTTTGACATGAAGAATAACTCAGTAGCGTCGATGGTTCTATTAGTCTCATTTACACTAATTTACCTAATTGTTTACCGAGCTAACCACGAGATAGCTCGAAATACGTACATCCAATATCAGACGACCGTGGAAAATCATTTCATCTCAAATCTTCATTTAAAATCTTCATTTCATGTCTCAAAAGAATTACCCTTTCAAAAAAATCTTATTCCAATTAAATAAAAAGGTTTGTTCAATTTAGCGAAACATTTTTAAAACTTATTTGTCAATTTAATACAGCAAAAGTTTATGTTTAAGTGTAAATCGTTTCTATTAATAGGTCAAAACAAAACATTGCAGATTCTGATTATGGGACCTTTGGAATAATTTTAAGCTTATGATTATTTATCAACACGAGGCGAATCAATGTCCTAATGTTCTACAAAAGGCAGTCGATTTAGAAATCGTCACGGTCGAAGATTATGAAACCTCTATGGCCGATAAATTAAATATAGTGACAATAAATGTTTGCTTTATTATTGAACGGTCTGTATCTACTAGAATTTTTTAAAAAGGAACAATAGTTTTGAGAGCCAACTTGCCTGCGGTTTTCAAAGTAAAACAACCGACGGTTTCGAAATTTCTCAACTGCGTTGATTTCTTTGACATGAGGTTTTTGCTTCAATCGATCGTTAATTTTCTTATTTATTCCGGCGCGTGATACGCATACTTCTCGAAGAAAAGGAATATTAATTATTCGTCACAGCACATCTGCGAAAAGGGCCGCACTTTCAATATCACGGGCCGAAAATTTGATAGTATAACGAAATCATAATTTCCTAAATTATCAATAAACTAATAAAATTCATCAAATCGATATTACAATTATTTTAATTTTTTTTAAACAGATATTCTCAGCTTTAATCTACAATATTAATTAGTATACATTATGACATATTTCGTTTCCTGAAGCAAACGCATATAATTATTTCTGTTATTAACAAACAGCCTATCTTTCTAGAAATGATGGCTAATAATTTTAAAGTGGAAATTTATTTTCAGGAAGAAAAATTTTTTAAATATGTTTTTAGCAGGAAATGAATAAATTTTAATTAGCAACAAATGCGTTTTTGAACAATTTCAAAGGAAGTTAATTAAAGTATCCATAATTAAAGTATCAGGGTCAAATTATTATTTACGGAAAATTTCTAGTTCTAAAATCTTTCTGAAAAGACAAGATGATTTTGTGATGTAATTCTTAATTGGCCTAGTCGTTAAAGAGATAGACTTTTTCTATCTCGTTCATAAACCGACCCAGTTTGTGTACAGAAATCAGCGGACAGTGATACGAAGTTTATACACAGGCTTATCTTTTTCGTACACTAAAAAAAGTCTGGACTTTGAGATATTCATGTGCATTGGATTTGAACTCGAAAAAGGCTAATTTAATTAGTGTACAAATTCATTAATGGTTTTTCCTACACATATCTCTGTGACTATCACAACTGGTCTAGTGTTATTTCCATATTTAGATATGCACCAATAATAGATAATGTAGCCTTTTCCGATAAATCAAAATATAGTTAAATTCTAAAATTAATGATT